>JABUQX010042067.1:0-10000 GCA_015478945.1 Trachelipus rathkii
CAAGCTGATTCAATCAGAAAATTTTGGGTGTTTAACCGTTTTCGCATTTATCATTGAAACGCTTTCGCGTTTTCATTACTTAACTATATATATATATATATATATATATATATATATATATATATATATATATATATATATATATATATATATATATATATATATATATATATATATATTCACATCCCAGCAGTGAAATTACTTAAGGGGTTATTTGCGATACCTACACTGCGTTGAATTTAGCAGTTATTATATACAAATATACTCCCCGGTTATAAAGTATTTCACTCTGCGCGGTGCCCTGTTTGTCGCTACGCCCGAGCGTGGACGGGTAAAGTGCGTCGTGGTTCCTGTTGGGTGGGTGATATATTCACCACAGGAACAATTCTTGCGCTTTGCTTTTAGTCCATCGTGGCGTGGTCGTCAAACACTTACGCGGACATCTGCTAGGGCCCAGGTTCACATCCCAGCAGTGTGAAATTACTTAAGGGGTTATTTTTGAATACCTATCACACTGCGTTGAATTTGTAGCAGTTGTTATATATATATATATATATATATATATATATATATATATATATATATATATATATATATATATATATATATATATGATATATATAACTGAAACTGATATATATTTATATATTATATATATATATTATATATATATATATATATATATATATAATATAATATATAACTTTCTTATATATATATATATATATCTCATATATATATAATATATATAACTATATATATATATATATATATATACTGCAACAGTGTACACAGGATGAGGAACTTATGGACTTCTGAATGGAATCAAAAGTATATACGACGATAATAAAAGTGAAGCGTATGGAAGAATAAATGGAATTGAAAGTGAATAGTTTAATATTAATTGTGGAGTGAGGCAGTTATGTGTTATGTCTCCTTGGCTATTTAATTTGCACATGGATGGGATGATGAAAGATGTAGAGGTATGGGTGGTATGGGAAGGTGTTAGACTGATGGAGAATTGAAGAGCGTGTAAGGTGCCCTGTTTATTTTACTGTGATGATTTGAAGAAAGTTTGAGAGGGTCTGTTGATGGATTTAGCAGGGTGTGTAAAAGGAGGGGTTTGAAAGTAAATGTAGATAAGATTAAGGTGTTGGTAGTGAGTGAAGAGAATCAGAGGTGTGAAATCATGTTGGATGGTGAGCAGTTGGAAAAAGAATCTGTTTAAATATTTAGGATATGTTGGATGATAAGGGGATGGACGATGTAGAGTGTAGTAGAAAAGTTGTGAATAATAGAAAGGGAACTGGTGCAATTAAATCATTGGTTGATGCGAAGGGACTAAGTCTTGAGTGCGCTAGGGTTTTGCATGAAGCTATGTTGTTACCTGTGTTAATGTATAGTAGTGAAACCGTGGTGTATCATAAGTGGTATAGATCTTAGGTACAATGTATTCAGATGAACAATCTTAGAATTAATAAAATGAGGAATGATCGTGTTAGGGAGTTGTGTGGTGTGAAGAAAGGCGTAAATGAGAGAATAAAAGAAAGTGTATTAAAATTGTTTGGTAATATGGAAAGCTTGGATTATTCCCGGTTGTTTAAACGGATGTATAGTGGTGAGTGTACTGGGAATCGACCGGCTTGTGAGTAGTATCAGAACACTTTGGTATCGACCAGCTTTTTCTCAAAAAGTATAAGAGATATTTGCTTTAAACTTGGAATATAATGTATATATGGGGTAAGGACGAATCCGTGTAAATTTCAAGTCTGTAGGATGTATATAGAGGGTGGTCACCCCCGAGGGTGGACGCCGATATTGCGCTTACGCCCTTGTGGCGTGATCTGCGTGGGTGAGTTTAGGCCTAACGAGCGTTTGGGCAACCGAGCACCTGGAGGTCAAACAGACCGAAGGTCTGTTTGACCGACAGACACAGACTGAGCGCGCGTGCGCATACACATACACATTATTATTATTATTATTACATCGAAGATTCGATTTCCGAAGGAAATCGAATCTGAGTCGAAAAACGATTCCTGTAAGGAATCGTTTTTTACGCACTCGGATTCTGTATTCCGCCATGGTTGCTTCTTCGCATCCGTTTCTGAGTCCAATATATATCTATAGAAGCTAGAGTTATCGTATTGGGTTAAAATTTGGAGGGTTGTTAGATGGGGAGGTAACCTTGTTGTATACGAAGTTACATCCCACAGGGTCCCCCCTGAAGGGGACCCCACAATTGGGTGTTTGTACTGGCTGAAATTTGGTGGAAGGATTCAGAGTTGTTCTAAATACTTGATATATGAATCTGAGGAGTTGGCTCCGGCACCGGTGCTGGAGCCATTGCGGTGCTGAGTTAATAAACAGTCGTATAACAACAATATTGGTGTCCTTAAAAGGGTTATCGAGATCGTAGAGTTCGAATATGATGGTTATAAGTCTGTGTAGGGTGCCTAGGACCCCCCATTAGGAGGGTCTCGACTGAAAAAAAGAGCACAGAGTGCAAAACAGAGGTCGAAGGAGGAATGAAGAAGGATGAAAGAAGAATACAAAAGAAGGAAAAAGAAGGAAGGAATCTGTCTCAGAGGGGTAGAATGTGACAGATGCACTGATGCTGGTTCTGGTGCGGTGTCGATTTATTAAATATTTGTATAATAATACAATATTTTTTTTGTTAAAATATATGTTTATAAGGATGTAGAGTTCGACTAAGGTTGTTTGAGACTCCCTCATGAGCAAGAAGGTAGCGTCATCAGGCTCCTGTTCGATGCGGGGGGCGCGCCCGCAGGCGCGCCAGCCAGTGCAATCCGCCGCGAAACGGGCGCGTGCGCGCGCCCGCAGGCGCGCCCGCCGGCGCGATCCGACGCGTGTGCGCGCCCGCAGGCGCGCCCGCAGGCGCGCCCGCCGGCGCGATCCGACGCGTGTGCGCGCCCGCAGGCGCGATCCGACACGGAAGGGTGCGTGCGCGCACCCCCTCGCGTATCGCATGTACGATCTGGTACGAGACGCAAACATGTTCTGTTTTCAACTTAATTTTTATTTTATTTTAAACTTTCATGTTCCTTAACGTAAATTCAGTCTGATTTTCTTCGGTATAAATAAATTTCTTTTGAAAAAAGCGGGGAATAGAAAACAAGTTTTATTTTGTCTTATAACATAAAATAAACTATAATCGTTATAATATAAATTTTAGCATCAAATATATTTTAATTTTATTAAAGAAACATTATTTAAAACATATAATGAAATAAATACAGTATACACCACATAAATTAACCTGATAGGTTGTATAGGAAAACATAAGGTCTTAACATATTGAACATTATTATATTTAAAAATATTACATTATGATTACTAAACATAAAATCTAAATGCAGAGAGTCAAGGAAATAAACAACATTATTTTTATTCTTATACGACTATCATGTCCATTTGCTTGATACATCTCAGGGAAGTATTGAAGATAGGGTGAAGTCGGTATCAATTTCACAGAACTGGCAGTTCGTACAGGCGAATACTAAAAATCTTCTTTCGTTTCCGAAGGCAGTTAATATTTCTTCTTCATTCATCATTAATAATTCAAGATTATATTTCGTGTTCTATCAATCTCGATGATTTGAGGATGTTCCAGATACACCAGAACTGAGATTGAGGATGTCAAACTTTGTCCAAATTTGAGACTCAACCCTAAAGTTCCTTTTCTTAGGATATTGAGATGATAAGCATTACAAGCTGAAAGATCAGCAGTGAGATCGTATGCATATAAATTACTGTTTTCAGCATAATTCTACACCCGTACCGTTATCGCTGCATGATACCGTATTGGCAAACAAATCGTAAAAAGGCCGTGAGCATTGAGAATGTGAGTCTTCATATATCATCTCATAATCACGACCGTAAGGTTGACCATTCACATGTAAACTGACCCCTCTAAGTCCAAAATGGGTAAATTTAAAGGGGGACTTTCCATAGTTTCCAGAATATGCGTCGTGTTCTACAATTCCTATTATTACCTTCTGAGGTAAGTTCCCATTGACTATGTTAGGTATATTAATGCTCGATAACCCTTGGGTAAAGTTAAAAATTTTAGTTTCAATTCTCTTAATTGGATATTTCGCTGTATCAGTCAAAAGAGATTTCTCTATTTCCATATGTTTAATGGGAGATAATTTCACTTTACGTACATAAAGATAGGCGTCCAGTAATTTAAAGATAGGCTTTGGTGCCGTAGTTGTTGCTAAAAGAGCGCTTTTAACATTAAGAGCAAATTCAGGTGTAGATCTAGTTAGCCTGATACGTGTATCCACAGATGGTAGAATAAGTCTTTCCTGAGAGAATATATCACCATTTACCCGTCCATAATATTCATAGGTGTTATTTTTAGATTTACCAGCATGGGTTCTGTGGTTCTCCACATCTTTTAAATTGTAATATCCACATGATTGTAGAGACTCTTTCGCATCTTGAGAATAATTTAATAAAGTTTCAATATAGCTGCGATAAGGGTAACTTGCTGTTGATGCGCCTAGAGATGTTTCATTTAAAAATACCTCAAGTTGATTAAAACACGTATACAGGAAATTTGTTTCGGTGGATACTATGTGATCGGTTCCTGTGAGATCTGAACCATCTTCGTTTACTAACTTAGTCTTTAGATATAAAAATACATTCGAAGGGTCAAGATATTGATCAGAAGTGCCAGGAATATTGAAATCGAGAGGTACATCTGTATTTGTAATTGAGTGAACAGGATTAATACTAATAAAGCTGGATTCACTCACACTAATCTGTGTAGGGTTCACTGAGAAGAGATCCAATTCACTCTTACAACAGTCTGGGCTGGAGGGATGGAGGAAATGCATCTTGCTGGTACAATCGCTTGACGTATAATGAGGAGAGATATGTTTAAGCATTTCTTATATACGAAATAGATGCAGGTTATTGTTTATGTGAAATAGTTGCCATTCAGCATCGTTATTAAAGGGCAAACACATCAATGCACTTTTTCTTTAGTGGACCTTTCCTATTCCTCTTTATAGGTTTTTTACGACGACCTACACCTTGACCCGTCATCTTACGTCGTATTTTTCGCTTAACATCATCTAACATTTCATCAGAAGCATCGGCTAGTCGTCGTTTTACAGCTGTTCGAGGATCAACACCACCCATAATATCCTGGAAAGTGTCTATCCCTGTCCTAGCTGCTTTTTTAGCAAGATATTTACCTCCTGATTTAAACAAAGGGATGGCCCGTCTGAACAACGAAGCAAAAAATCCACCTAAACCATACCCCCTCTGCATTCTTGACCCCCTGAAGACTCGTTCTCTTTCCATTATTATTATTTATCGGAGCTTCCTTCTTATATGTACTTTACACACTGCTGTTCCAGTCGTGAATGGGTATGGCTTACCTTCTACATCTCTTATATAAATACGAATCGAACTCAGTTGGGTCTTACTCAAGGGTAAGTAGTGAACATTAGGAAAACTTATAACTCTTTTACCTTTAGGAAAATGAACTACTCTTAACAAAGAGGCTTTAGTATTCCCTACATACTGATGGTCTATAATATCTGTATAAACATAGGCCATACCAGGATCTTGAAACATCTTAGAAGGCATGCATACAAAATGTAATGAAGTCACGGTGTCATTTTTTGTGACATACTCTTCCATCGTTGGTATATAGTGCATTAGAGCCTTTAGAGGTGGTTTATTATTTCGCGATATTTTGTATATATGTGAGTAACAACAATTACGAAACCAAACTGAAGGGCGGAAAATAAATAAACTTATATCTTTCAGGTTCACATCCTCATGAGATTTTAATGTGATTAACACATTATCTTCGTTAACAGGTTTATTAACAAGAAACACTAAATCTTTACATAATTCACTTGCTTCAAATTTTTTGTTTAAGTCTATGAACACTTCGGTAAGCGATTTATAGAGACCGTTGTTTATTGAATAATTTTCGTAGAAATATTCATTCTTGCCTCGTTTGAGGGTTGCCGTACTAGCGTTACTTTTTAATACATTTTTAACATTATCAACATTTCTAAATATCGTAAACGCCAAATTTGTAACAGGTATATTCTCTATACCGACATCGAGAATTATTTCACTTAATCCTGCTTCATACAGTTCTCTATCGAAAGTTATAGGGTTCAATAATTGAGTTGTATAGTCTGATATTTTATTTTCCGGATGTAGATCCATAGAAGCCGATGAGGGCAGCGTTAAATAGAAATGATCTTCACTCTCCATGTTCCCAATGTAAACTGATCAATGTTTCTTAATTTCACTAGCATTTATATAGCTGTTAAACTTCATGGGGTAACCTATCCATTTGACAAGATACTGTTTATTTTTACCTTTCCCTTTAGATCCTACTATTTTTTCTATTTTATACTCATGACTCTTAGGATCAAATTGTATTTTCTGTATTTCTTGTTTATAGAATCCCCCTTTTATTTTTTCTCCGTCTAAATCCTCTAGATAGTATAATTTTAACCTGTCTCTAGGGAATTCTCTGATACTGTCTATTTTAAAAACCTCTCTCGACCATCCGGCTTCATACCCTTTTCTGAAATTTTCATCAGTCCTAGATACTCTTACATAATCTCCTACTTTAATGCCTGTGTTATCTTTTATTTTTCCCTTTGGGTTGATAGGTACAAACGGTTTCGTCTTTACCATCTCTATAGGGGTATTCTTAAGTGTTCTATGATGAGACCGATTATAAGAGTAAGCCAAGTCCTGTAGTATATCTATATATTTAAATGTATTCATCTTCGTGAAATACCTATGCATTCTTTCTTTTATAGTTCTTTGTACTCTTTCAACTATTGCAGCTTTATTAACTGAAAATGTGTTGTAATACCCTATATCATACTCGGTAACTATTTCCTGAAACTCTTTACCTAAAAATTCTGTACCCTTATCTGTCCATATCATTTTGGGATATCTCCCATCCTTATTTATAATTTCTCTGACTGCTGTAGCAACAGTCTTTGATTTTTTATCTTTTAAAAAACCATAAGTATCTGGAATATACATCTATCACAAAAAGAATATATCGATACCCCTCATTGTAAGATTTATATTTTATCATATCGGTCAAATCTAATTGCCATACGCTATCTAAATGGGGAGCTATAGTTTTCCGTGTAGGAAATTTTTTTCGTATAGGTTTATGAAGGGTAAAAGCATCCTCACCTTCTAAATATTTTTTCAATTCTTTTTTACTAATTTGAGGAAACTTTGAAGCAAACCTTGAAAAACCCCCGTAACTGTATGGTTGTTTCACATCAAAGTAATATTTATCGACCGCTTCCTTAGCTTCCATGATTCACAATGACATTAACAATAAAATTTATTCCTTTATACTGGAAGGATATATAAAAAATCAGATGTATATATGAAGTATTTTATTTTTTAATTACAAAATAATATTAACTATTTTAAATTACAGGTCTAAAAACATAGCAAGTGTATACAGAAAGATAACATAAAAATATATATATATATATATATATATATATATATATATATATATATATATATATATATATATATATATATATATATATATATATATATATATATATACATAATTTTAAATTACAAATAATACAAGCATATAAAAAATCATAATAAATAATCAGATGCTAATCCATTTTGATACTTTGTATGGATTTTTTCTTATTCGACCCGCTCTTGAACGTAATGTACTTCTATTTATCAACTTTGATCTATCCGATGCAAAAGAAGTACCTGCAGGACTTGCATCAGGTCTAGGCGTCAATGGAATATTATCCAGATCCGCTAATCTTTGTTTATTCATGATTAAACTTCTTGGAAAATTAATAGTCTGAAGTTCTTGTTTGATCCTGTTCCAACCTGTCACTGGAGCCTTCTTCCATTCACGGGAGAGATCAGATATCAAGTCAACAATATTCGAGCCAAGTATTGTTTCTCCATCAATAATGATTTGACCGAGATCATCCCATGTAATCTGATCTTTTAAAATATTATATAGAGCTATACCCGTTTTCTTACTCCTCACTGGTAAGCTTTCCTTGAGTATATGTCTAAAATTAGCTTCTCTTTTCACCATAGACTTAGTATCTGATGTTAGAGATGCATCTTCCTTGGGTGATTTTAATAAAACTTTTAAATCTACTAATTTTTGTATAGCATTTTGATATAGGATTCTTTTTTCATGAATGTTAACATTGGAGTTTAATATTTGTTGCAGTTCCTTCTCATAATTATTTATCTGTTCAACTTGAGGATCGTATAAACTCAAAGGCTGTTGTTGAATCAATGGGTGATAAGGATTATATCCGATCTGATGCTGCTGAATGTCTGATTGAGGCTGTTCGAACTGTTGTTGTTGTTGTTGTAGGCGTTGTTGCTGTTGCTGTTGTTGTGGCTGTTGTTGTTGTTGCTGCTGTTGTTGCTGTTGTTGTTGTGGCTGTTGTTGTTGTTGTTGTTGTTGTTGTTGTTGTTGTTGTTGTAGAGGTATGGTTTCTGTGTTATATTTCAGCTTCTCATAATCGCTGTAGGGTAAAACAGCAACCTTCTTCATCATTGAGCAAGCCACTTGGTTATCAAAGGGGCTATAACGGAAAAGAGTAAAGGTAGGAACACACCACCACCTTTCTGTAATAGCTTCTTTTTATTTTTAAGCTTTCTTGCGTTACCCGCAAGTTTTTTAATGATGTTTCTGTGACGGCGTAACTTCACCTTCTGAGCTCTTTTTAAAGGAACATTTCCTTTTATAAGATTTAGGCATACTTCAGCTATACATTGTATAAATTTTTCATCTTCACAGACCAGTTTACGTTTTTCAGAAAGTTTCAGGGTTTTAAATTTTCTCATAAGAGGTAAATAATCTGCTACTAGAGTACTCATTATTCAGGTATGTATACTGTCTCAACCTCGGTAGTTAGGTAAAATATTTGTGCGCAGTAACACTCTATGCGTGTTCTTAGGATGAAGCTCACAGAGTAAATAACCATGAGGTATAGATGTAACTTCTTTATATACTTTTAAGAACTCTTTACGTTGAGTAGGGAACATTTGGGTAGCTACAACATTGACCTGACTCATATCCCTTCTTTGTCCAAACAAGATTAAATTGTGTGTTTAAAGACACATCCCTCATATACTTATTCTGATGAAAGATATTCTGTGTTATAAAAAATACTGTGATGTTTAAATGATGCGAGTAAACTGTGAAAGTTTCGGCTATAGCCTCATTCAATTTATGCATCAAATCATCAAGGATTATAATTTTATGTCCTGGTAAACATTGAAGAGCTTTTATATCATATAACCCTTCATGAAATTCGATTACATCTTTGTAGTCTTTAAACTTTTCTTGGTAAACACTGTAACACCATATGATTTTAACAGGCTTTTGCTCGAAAATCTCGACCTCTTTTAAAATGTTTAATAACAGAAAGGTTTTCCCGCAACCTGTAGGACCAGACACAAGACAAGTAGCAGGAGCCCGGAACATAAATTTACTAACGTCCATTCTAGATTGATACCTGATCACTAATGAATAAGAAAAGGTTTGCATTTATGTTATAAATGGTTTGTTAACTCATTAGATCAATAGATCAATAGAGCACAACTCCAATCCAGCCACCATCCAGCTACCCACCTATCAACTTGTGATCTAATGATCTATTGATTTAAGTCAAATTTTTTACTAAATTTGTAACGTTTTTACATACCCTAAATCAATACATTCATCTTTAGGGTTATTCGGAAAATGAAATAACAAACACCCTTAGCCCAGTGTAAAGAAATTATGAAAAAAAGATAAGAATGGATAAAAAATGTAGGTCTAAGGCTACATTACAAGAGAAATCCATTAGAGATAAGAAAAAAAAACATAACATTACGCAATAGTTATAAGCCCCGCCCTCTCAATCTTGTTAAGGCTATCGTTTTAGGGTTAGCTACGTATACCGGTTTGTTGGGA
>JABUQX010042067.1:20000-30000 GCA_015478945.1 Trachelipus rathkii
GCTCGAATCATGCTTAGCTCTGCAAATTGTGATGCAAGAAATTGATATGGAATAAAATTTAGATTTGGCAGAGCGCCAGACCCTTTATACCATCTATAGGAGCAAGACTGTGTTCTTTGCTCTGCCTATTTAGGCAAATAAAAAAATTTTATTTGAGAATCAACAACTAATTCAATGGCCATTGATAATAAAAATAATAATAATAACACACAACTAATTTAGTATTTATTTTTTTTATGAAATTACCAACCAATTGGGCCTAAGTCATTCTACCCCAAGTACCATAGAAAGGCCAGACTAGAAGGGCGCTGTGTTTGTTGACAATCATTATTCAGACAGAAGGTGCAATTCAGTTTCCTACTTGGAAACTTCCAAAAAAGTGAAAATTTTACAGATTGGTTTTTTAATTGCTGTATAATCCAGATCTGGTCTCCCTTCATTAGTATAATGAATTAGAGAGTGAAAGGGGATCTAACTATAATATTAACCAATTTGCTTTAATTAACTATAGATTGAATAAATGAATGAATTTGAATTTCATATTTTTTGAATAATAATAATAATAAAAATAATAATAATAATAATATAATAATAATAATAATAATAATAATAATAATAATAAATAATAATAATAATATAGAAGAGCCTATAAAATCCTATCCTTTCAGAAAAGGATTGGCTCTGGATTTGACAATAATTGGAAGCATTTTGGTGTAACAGAAAGAAGGAAATCAGCAAGTTAGAGGAGAAGAGTTCCATTTCCACCTTATATAAAAATATCTCCCTTAAATTCAATGTAAATATTTATACATTTAAAATTTTATATAGTAAATTTTAAAACTAAAACTTCTTTGAATTCTCCCCTTCTCTAAATTATTTTCTTCATTAATTTCATGCATATTTTCTGTTATGGCGCAGTGGACAGGATGGTCCTTTCACGCCAAGTAATTGCTGAGTTCCTTCTGTCTGGTATATGGTCTTAGAAAAATATATAGGGCCTATTAAAACTGTATTAAAACTGTAAACATTGATAATAATAATAAATAAAATAGGGTCTCATAAAAAAAAAAAAAATAAAATATATACTGTATATTTAGTAGGTATACTTATGTACTGTATAATAATACTGTGTATATTTATTATAAATATTACTACCTATTAAGCATATAAAAACAAAAAGTTATTTTTCAATATGGATATAGTGGACCCAAATGTAGAATTAAAATTTGTTGAAGAAATAATAAATAAATTTGAGTTGAAGCCACATGAGGCCTATCGAGACTGACAATATACCGTACTATAAAAAAAAAAAAAAAAAAAAAAAAATTATTTACAATATTAAAACATTTTAGATAGGTTATTTTTAATATGGATGTAGTGGACCCAAATGTAGAGTTAAAAATTGTTGAAGAAATGATTAGTGATGGGGCAAGCCCAACCTCATTATTTCAACAAGTTTTGACTCTCGTTAAAAGACGAGGAACCAAGAGGTCCATTATTACCAAATTAGTTAATAAGATCCTAGCTAGTGTAACTTTATATACACATGATGAAATAAAGGGTTTAATAGATAGATTAAAAACAAACCTAGTTGAAATTACAGAGTTAGATAATGATATAATAAATAAATTTGCTGACTGCGATGAATTCACATTTGAAAGCGCAGATAAAATTTGCGAAAAAAATGAATTTTATGCCCTCAGCATTTCATCTCTCATAAGTGAGCTTGAAAATAAAATAAGCCCTATGCAGAATATTTCTTCTCATAATAATCATATTGAAACTGGTTTCTCTGGTTTAAAAAGACCCGAACTCCAGCTTCCTGAATTTGATGGAAAACCTGAAGACTTTGATAGGTTCATAAAAAACTTTGAAGAAATAATGGATAGAGAGAAATACAATAAATTTGCTAAACATTCTTGTCTAATGAAACAACTCAAAGGTCCAGCAAAAATTTTAATACAAAAAAGCCCTATGGCAGACATGGATTATGATATGGCCAAAAACTTATTAAAAAGTGCCTTTAGCAACAAGTCTTTACAACAATATTCAGTTATTGAAAAACTTTTAAAATTAAAATTAACCAATGATTTTTATACTTGGATCAGTGATGCCAAATTGATAGAAAGTCAAGTAGATAGCTTAAAAATAACTAGTAAGGTGATTTGTCAATACTTTTTGTGGAATAGTTTGTCAGAACAATATCAAACCCAATATATAAACATTACAAATAATACTTATCCAAATTTAGATGAAATTTTAAATAATGCATTTGAAGTTCATAATAGAATTGGGAAGAGTGGGTTAGTAAATACAAAAACAAATGCAAATACATACACTACTAAAACTACATCACAAGTTGAGAAAAAAACAGTAGCTTTAGCTACTAACATTGATGTGAATCAAAAACAAAAAACAAACACTGAAACAACAAAAAGGGTGGGTTGTTCCATTTGTCAGACATTGCAAACATCAGATTGTATGGACCATAAATTGTATAGTTGCCCAACTTTCAAAACACCTGAATCCAAATTACAAAAAATTAAAGAACTAGAAGTTGTATTAAATGTGGGTACTTAAATCATAAAATTGAAAACTGTAGGTTTAAATTTAATGCGAAATGTAGAAATTGTAATTCATGGCACTCCGCATTTTTATGTATTAAAAAACAAAGTGGACCTAATTCAACTCAAAAACCAAAAAATAATAAAAATAAAAATAATGCACAAGTAGAAACATCAACCAATGTTGTTGAACTAAATGTTACTCCTGTAGAAAATCCTTCTTCAGAACAAGTAGCAAATTGTTTGTTATTAAGTTCCTTAAATGTAACCAGCACTCAAAACATCACCCTTCCTACCTTCACCACAACTTGTATAAATAAAAACAATAACAACCAAGATTTGAGGGTTTTGTATGATTCTGGGTCGGAAATAAATTTTATATCGCAGACAGTAGCACAAAAAATTAAATATAAAGTTGTACAGTCTGAAATAATGCTTAACATAAAAGGTTTCAATGAAAGCAAATATTACAAAACTTCTATTATAGAAATTGATATAAAAATAAATAATAAAAATAACAGTATTGTAGCAGCTGTGGTCCCTTCAATACAAACCAGAGTGAATATACCTTCCCCTCAAATTGTAAAAGCATTTGAAGAACATAAAATACCTTTAGCTGATAAACACCTGAGAAATAAGAATAATAAGGAAATCCATATACTATTAGGTGTGAATGGAGCCCACATACTACCAATAAATGCATGTTCTTTTGGGTTAACAAACAACAGTTCACTGTTATATTACACTTCTTTAGGAATCTTATTAGCTGGGGACTTGAATAAATTAATAAAAAATTTGCCATATTTGAAGTATATAAAGAAATTTACAGAGCAGGCCGACTTGCTCGCAAAAAATGTCAAAATAGAGAACAAGATTGAATGACTAGAAATGGATTACTCTATCTCATCTCTAACTCAAAATAATAATACTAGCATAGAATTGGATGATGATCTAGTAAATAAAAATTTAAATGATTTATTAAATTATGATAGTTTTGATTGTCCTAAAAAATTCTCAGAGTTAGATATGGAACTTATAAAATACTTGATTACAAATACACATGTCGATATGGATACAGGTCGATTGATAATGCCTTGTTTATGGAATAATAAATTAATAAAATTTTTGCCAAATAATTTTTATTTGGCTAATTCTGTATTGAAATCAATACTTAAAAAATATAAAAAAGAGCCTCTAAAATTAGAAGCGTATAATAATGTCATATTTGACCAACTTAACCAAGGTATCATTCAACCTGTTGAAATAAATACAGTAAAAAATAATAACAAAGTTTCATTTCTAGCTCATAATGCAGTTTTTAGAGATCATGTAGAAACGACAAAATGCAGAATTGTATATTTGTCGAACCTATGCGATAAAACCCAAAAAACTAATTTATCACATAATAATGTTAGCTTACCAGGACCTAATTTAAATAATAGATTGGATATTGCATTAACACTACTAAGGTTTAATAAGTATCTGTTGGTATTTGACATTGAAAGAGCCTTTCACAATATTAAATTGCCTTTTGAGGATACTGAAAGATTCCATTTTTTGTGGTTCAAAAATATAAAAGAAAATGATTTTAGTATTGTTTCTTATAAATTAATGCGACTTCCGTTTGGTATTAGATGTAGCCCTTCCATTCTCATGGTAGCACTTTACATAATATTAATATTGCATGTTCATACTTGTGATGAGTTTGAATGTGAACTTAGGAAGATTTTGTATAACCTGTCTTATATGGATAACTTAGGTTATTCTTCATCTTCTGAAAGTGAAATTATTCTTGCTTATCATAGGTCTCATGTAATATTTAACAATTATGGGTTCAATTTGCAACAATTTCATAGTAATTCACCAGAGTTTAAAAAATTAAATTATAGTGAGTTAGACAATAATAGTAGTGTGGATGAGCCTATAAATGATCACGTAAAACTATTGGGAATGATGTGGGATACTCATAATGATACCTTATATAATAAAAATAATGAAATGGATCCCAAAGCAAACACTTTGAGATCTATTTTATCTACTATAAATGGTCTATTTGACCCACTAAATATTGGGCTTCCTGGAAAAAACAGGGCTAAACTTTTTTTACATAAACTACAAAATAATAAAGATATAACTTGGGACAAAAAATTAGATAGTAATTTACTAAAAGAATATAAAAATATTTGCTCACAATATAATAAAAGTAAAAAACCAGAACTAAAAAGATTTATTGGGGATTATGCTTCTTCATATAATATTATAGCATTTACTGATGCTAGTAAAGACATTTATGGTAGTGTCTTATATTTACAAAATAAAGATAGTAGTGAGCTGCATTTTTTATGTGCAAAAAATAAATTAATTTCAAACAAAAATACTAACAGATCTATTCCAGTTCTAGAGCTATTTGCTGTAAAATTTGGAGTACAATGTCTAATAGAAATGTTTGACAATTTAACTAACACTTTCACACCTTTAAAAATAAATAAATTACATTTATATACTGATTCAATGGTAACATTGAATTGGATTATAAATAAAGTTCAGAAATTAAACAAAATAGAAAGAAAAGGGACCATTATAAATAATCAGCTGAATTTTATTGAAACTGCATGTGAAAAACACCCGATAACTTTTCATCATTGTGAAGGATCTCAGAATCCTAGTGATTATGTTACTCGATGTGTTTCATATAAGGTTTTATTAAAAAATTCACTTTATTTAAATGGACCTATATTAAACAACAATAATGAAAGGTTAAAAGTCACTGTTCCAAATCCCTTATATAATAATAATACAGATTTTAATATTTATAATATTCAAACTTTTTCTTTTGTACCCCTATTTAAATTAGATAGGTTTTCTTCTTTGAATAAACTATTTAAGGTTTCACACTTTGTAAGAAAATTTATTCATAATTTAAAACTTAAAGTACATGAGAAAAACCCCACTTTGTTTTCCAATTGTGACCCTAATGCAATATGCTTATATGAAGAAAGTTGTAATGTCATTTTTAAGCAATATCAACAAGAAAATTTTTCAGAAACATATCAGTATTTAATAAACCCAAAAAATAATAAAGAAACAAATTTGGTCACACAACTCAATCTTTTTCTTGATAAAAACAATATAATTAGAGTAAAGAGTAAATTTGCAAACTTAGATGCTGATTTTAATTTAAATCCAATTTCGCTGCATAAAAATCACTCTTTAACAGACATAATAATTAAAGAATTACATGTAAAAATGAAACATGCAGGTGTATATAAACTTCTAGCTATAATAAGAAAGGAGTTTTATATTCCAACAGCATATTCAGTAATTAAGAAAAACATTAAAGACTGCATAAAATGTAAATTAATGCATGGCAGAACAATAAAAATTAATCAGAACCATTACAAAGATTATAGAATAAATCCATCTCAAATTCCATTTAGAGAAATATTTCTTGACCATATTGGACCTTTTAATATAAAAATAAATAATGTAGTAGAGAAGATTTACATATTAATTATAACTTGCACATACACTAGAGCTGTAAACCTTGTTCTATGTAAAAATGTAGATAATAAGTGCTTTATTTCTGCCTTTCAATTTCATGTGTTTGACTTTGGATTCCCACAACTTATAGTTAGTGACCAGGGAAGTAGTATAGTAAGCTCAGTGCAAATTATTAAAGATTTTATTAATAACATAGAGGTAAAAAATTATTTAACTCTCCATAATATAAAGGTTTTAGAATTTTCCCCCTACCCTGGTAAAGCAAGCTTTCTAGGAGGTTTAGTTGAATCTTTAGTCAAACAGGTTAAAAATATAATCTATAGTGCTATAGGAAAAAATATATTAGAACATGATGAGTTTTCTTTATTAGTTAGGGAAGCAAACATGCTTATAAATAAAAGGCCGGTAGCATTTAGGCCAATATTAAGAAACCCTGAGGTGGATCCAAATATCCCATTTGCAATAACACCGGAGATATTGCTGAAGGGATATGAGGTTCCAGCTCTGGTTGTTTCTTCTCATTTATTTCATGATGGTATAGATCATTCAGATGATCCTGATTGGTCTCCTTGTGAACCTGATCAGGATCAGTTATATTTGACTTTTCAAAAATACAGAAAAGTGAAATCTAATTTGAATGATTTGTACTATGATGAATTCTTAGCAAACCTACAATATCTTGCCACTAACCAGCAAGATAAATATAAAAATAAAAACCACACTTCACTGGGAATTGGAGATATTGTTGCTGTAAAAGAAAAATTTACTAAACCATACTTTTACAGTATGGGAACAGTACAAGAGATAGAAAATAACAGTTTAGGAGAAACTGTTTCTGTAAAAATTAAAAAACCTAACCAAGAAATTATAACCCGACACATATCGGATATCATATTGCTGATAAAAAATACCAATTTTCATGAAAATCTGCCAGAAACAGTTTCCACCACTAATGATAATAATAGTGATGCTGACAGCAGGGTAAAAAGGAAAGCTGCAGTTCAATGTAGAGAGCTACATAAAAAGCTCATAGACCAAGGGCAACTTTAATATCTCCAACTATATAATAGTCAAATAAATATCTATGTCCTTGTTTAACAGGAACATGATATATATTTGAATAAAAACAATGTAAAATAAATTTGGTTTCCAAATTTAGTTTACATATTCATCAAAATTAAATTCTTAATAGAATTTAATTTTGGTCCCCTCCCAGTGTCAAAAATATATATTATATAATGTATGATATACCTTATATAATATATATGTTTATTTTATATATTTATATATTTTTTATTGTTTATTTTTGTTTTATTATTTTTATTATTATGGCCACTTAAAGTTGAAGATTTTTAAATAATGACCTTTTCTTAATAATAAAAATTAAATATAAAAATAAATTTTTAAGTGAACGACTCAAAAAATTTATTGTTGATCCCTTTCCACTTTCTAATTTTACTATAAATGAATCCTCAAGCGAAAGCTCGAATCATGCTTAGCTCTGCAAATTGTGATGCAAGATTTTGACGAGGAATAAAAATTAGGATTGGCAGAGTGCCAGACCCTATATAATATCTAAAGGAGCAAGACTTGTGTTCTTTGCTCTGCCTATTTAGGCAATAAATACATTATTAAAGAATCATCAACCAGTTCAGTGGCCACTGATAATAAAAATAATAATACCTACAAAATACTACATAATATTTTTTTTTGTTTTTGAGAATAAAAGAAAATTCTGGCTTTGGGACCTACTACCCCAAGTACCATAGAAGAAGGCCAGCCTAGAAGAGGGCCTTATTTATCATTTTTCTACCCCATATATCCATACAGAAGATACAATTCAGTTTCCTACTTGGAAACTTCCAACAAAGGTGAGATCATTTTTTAAAGACTTGGGTTTTGTATGCTGACTAATCCAATCTTGGTCTCACATTCATTTGTATAAATGAATTAGAGGGTGAAAGGGGATCTAACTATTTTAAATTTAACCAATTTGCTTTAAGTTACTACAGATTGAATAAATGAATGGATTTGAATTTCATTTTTTTTTTTTGAATAATAATAATAATAATAATAATAATAATAATAATAATAATAATAATAATAATAATAATAATAATAATAATAATAATAATAATAATAATAATAATAATAATAATAATAATAATATAGAAGAGTCTATAAAATCCTATCCTTTCAGAAAAGGATTGGCTCTGGATTTGACAATAAGCATTTTGGTGTAACAGAAAGAAGGAAATCAGCAAGTTAGAGGAGAAGAATTCCATCACCTCATATATAAAAATATCTCCCTTAAATTCAATGTAAATATTTATACATTTAAAATTTTATATAGTAAATTTTAAAACTAAAAATTCTTTGAATTCACCCCTTCTCTAATTATTTTCTTCATTAATTTTCATGCATAAATTTTCTGTTAACATCTTTTCGAATCTGGGAATAAAACTGGAAACAAAGAGGCTCTTTCAAAAAAAAAAAAAATAACAAGGGAAGGTATGCCAGATTCAAAGAAGTATTCCCCCATCTTGGGTTGGGTAGAGAAAGAAAGAAGACTCCCCCATATCTGAAACCCCAAAGCACTTCAAGAAAAACTTTCTCTAAAGTCTGCCTGAAATTCTCCCATTTAGTTAAGGCATGGACGCAAGAGCGCCAAAGTCGCAATTTTCAACCTTATTGCTGTGAGAGAAATGGAAAATTTGAAAAGATCTTCCAACATACCCCAAAATATCCTCACATCTGACGATAAAGAAATAAGGTTCAAAAACTGCCCAAATTTTATTGACTCACCATCCAAATAGTTTTCCCTATTCCCCATCAAGGGAAGGCAACACGGTAAGTTTGGATGAAAAACACGAGGGTCAAGATACGGGCCCTAACGACAAAAATAAATATATAAATTAAGAGATAATAAACTATGTTTCTTAGATAAAGTATACGAATAATAGTAAATAAGTGTTTATTTATTCTTACTTAAGAAAAAATCTTTATAAGCACTTAAATAAAATTTTCAATAACTATGATAATAAGTGTAAAATTGTTTTGTTAAAATATACTTAAAGTCCCGGAAAAGGCATGCTTGTAAAAGGAAACAGCTTTCCTTCAAAAAAAAATCGAAATAATGCATATAATTGTTGCTGAAATTTGTCAAAAACCACTATCGTATGCTAATGGATTTAAGCGGGGAAAGAAATTATACACTACGGTCTTTATGACTAGGTTATAAAAAAAATTACGATTTAAAAATTCCATTTTACGGAATTCGGGAAAAGAAAAATCATCCTTATGGGCCTTTGGGTGTTAATGAAAAATGGGCCTTGTATTATTTTTTGTAACTGAGGAAAAACGGCTCATGAGCTGTTCCTCTGACGAATGCGCGCTCTAGCACATTTTTGAACAATTTGGTTTAAACATAAAATTTTTATTGTTTTTGATTAATAAAAGGGATGACAAAATATATTTTATAAACTATATTTATTAAAGGTATTACGACTGAGTTGCCTGATGATATTTTAGGCATTATAATTTTTCCATTATATGATTACTGGATTTAATAGTAAAACCATACATTTGAAAAAAAAAATTGCAATGTTAATGTACTTTCTCATTCAATAGTTTTTATGTTAATTCTTTAAAATGTCTAACATTTTGATAATCTAATTCTGTAACCTGTCGACAAAGAAATTGTTTCAAAAATGTTTAGAAAGAAAAAAAAACGGGAGTTGCTAGTCAACATTTGAAAAAATGTGTAAAATTATTTTTTTTAATAAATTTAAATTATTTTTATAGCATCAAGGTCGAAATTAGATTTTATTGTTCAGTTTTTAAATTTTAAAGGTATTAAAACCATTACCTATTGTAAAAGGTTTGACCCTCTTACTAGGCTGCTAACCTTAATGCGTTGTTTCTCTGAAATAAAA
>JABUQX010042067.1:32500-35000 GCA_015478945.1 Trachelipus rathkii
AATATATATATATTATATATTATATAATATATCTGAAGGAGGCGCAGAACGCCTACGGCTTTCTTAAAGTATTGCTTAGTGTGTGAAAATATGAATCCTCCAGAAAGTAGATGCTATCCAGAAAGGAATCAGAAAGAATAAGCACAATTGGCTGAGGCATGCATGAATCGCAGCTTCATTATAGAGTACAGTGTGTAGAGATAGTCGAGTTTTTTAATCTATGGAAAATGGACGATTATACTCTGTTTCAATAAGGAAATGTGAGAAAATAAGATGTTAGTTGGTCAATTCAAGTCCTCGCTATATCATAAGTCTCTTTAGAAACTGTGTGGAAAAGCAACCTTGCCACACAAAAATCTTTTGCACAAATAATTAGGCGTCTGCCTGGAAAACACAAAATCACGCGCTTCCATTTCCATAATATTCAGAGTTGAAAGTATAAAATTCGAAATATTTTGTTGAATAATCATGTCTTAAAGATGCCAAAAGTTACAAAAAAAAAAACAACATTTTTGCACCTAAAAAAACTCAATCTTATTAAATCCCAGATAGCACAGTAAAAATGCATAGCAATTAATTTGCAATTTAATAACATTTAACGCAACTACTGGACTAAGCCGGTCCTGCATCTTCCATCCTCAACTCATCATCATCATCATTCATCATCATCATCATCATCATGCACCAATCATCAATCATCATCATCATTCATCAATCATCATAATCATCATCACCATCATCATCATAATCATCATCATCATCATCCCTCATTCATGCATCATCATCATCATCATCATCATATCATGCATCACATCAATCATCTTCACATCATCATCATCAGTCATCATCAAGCGTTATTCATCGTGTCCTGTCGCTTAAATGTAGTTCCTCTAATATATCTTTTTTTACACTTACACCATCCATTTAGATCACTTTATTTGATGAACTCGGACTGGATATTAGTGTAACAAGATTTGATACCTAAAAATCCTCAGAAACGAATTAATCAACTCCGAATCAGAAATATTTAATTTTGACATCTTACTTTTCAACAGTCATCAAAGTTAAGCAGTCTTAAGAATGAAAGATGTAAAAATTTATTTCATTTTGATTATATATACACACGACACACACCACACACACACAACACACAACACACAATATATATAGTATATATTATATATATATTATATATATTATATATATATATATATTATATATATATATATATATATATATATATAATATATAATAATATTATTATATATAATTTTATTATAATATATTATATATATATATATTTATATATATTAGTATATATATATTATATATATATATATATATAATAAATTTATAATATTATATATATATATATATTAATATATACATATATATATATATATTAGTTATACTATACGAGTAACATGAGTATATCTTGTAAGACATAAATAAATGAATGTTAATATTTGGTACATGAAAAGAATTCTTATTATTAATTATATTAATTATTATATTATTATTTTATAAATTATATTATTATATATTATTATTTATTATTATGCTTATTATATTATATTTATTATATATTTTATTATTTTTATTATTATTATTATTTTTTATTATTTTTATTATATTGTTATTATTATATTATTTATTAATTTATATTATTATATTATTATTAATATTATATTTATTATTATTATTATATTATTATTATTATTAATTATTATTATTATTATTATATTAGTATTATTATATTATAAATTATTATTATTTATTATAAATTATATTATTATATAATTATTATTATATATTATTATTATTATTATTATTATATATTATTATTATTATCTTAGTATTATTATTATTATTATTATTATTATTATATTATTCATTTTAATTATTATTATTATTATTTTATTATTCATTTTTATTATTTTTATATTTTATTATTATTATGTATTATTATTATTATATTATTATTATTATATTGATTATTATTTATATTATTAATATATTATATTATTATTATTAGTATTATTATTATAATTATGAATTAATATTATTTTATTATATATTCATTATTATTTATGATATTATTATATTATATTATAATTATTATTATTCAATATTATTATTACTATACTATTATTATTATTATTATTGATTATTATTATTATATTATTATATTATTATATTCTATTAATATATATATTATTATATTCGATTATTATTATTATTATTATAGTATTATATTATTATTATTATATTGAATTTATCATTATTATTATTATTATTATTATTATGTAATTGTAATATATCTAATAATAATAAAAATGATAAAGATAAAAATAATTACATTGTTATGTTTATTATATTATATTAGTATTATTATTTATTAAATTATATTATTATTAATATTATTATTATATTATTATTATTATTATATATATATTATTAATTATTATTATTATTGAATACTTATTTTATTACTATTATT
>JABUQX010042067.1:40000-45933 GCA_015478945.1 Trachelipus rathkii
TTGGGGGGGAGGCGTTCCCCCCTGGAGCATACATTTCAGAAATTCAGGTGCATATCATATAGCCAGATGGATGGCGAAATCCATACATTCTTTAAAAATATATTTATTTCGAACAGAATTTCAGTTAACCAAAGAAGAAATATCACTTGTATATTTAACATGCTTTATTGTAAGATGCTACGTCAAATACTGGATCCATGCAACTAAAGCAATATCTGCTCCACTAAACGATATAAAATTTTTGAGAGAATTAGAGCAATACAAGCAAGTTGACGAAAGTATCGCCGAAGTAGCAATCTGTAAATTTTTGAATCATCTATATTTTTTAAATGATGAATGTATAGCATTTGCTCTATTTAATGATTCGGTTACTGAAGAAACAAAACTAAAAATGGCACAAAAGATTACAGCAGCATCAGAAGAAGAAGAAGAAAAAGAAAAAGAAGAAACAGACCAAGTTGAAAGTGAAACTATAAGCAGTCTCAAGAAATTGCCATTAAAAAAAGATGTTCCCAATTCCTACAAAGTACAGATGAAGAGATTTTGCTTAAACTAGCTAGCAATTTATCTATAAAATTATTTCGTAGTTTTTCAATCGAAAACTTTTTGCACCTATATCCATCCCAATGGATTAATTCGGAACAGTATCAACAAGGAAAGATTCGTATAGAAAAATTAAAGATTGTGAACGATTCTGCGGAAAGGGGTTTCAAACTAATTTAATATTTATAACGAGAAGGTTGCAAAGGATGAGGATCAAAAGCAATTTTCATTGCAGGTAAGTTAATTAAACTTCTTGTAATAAAACTCTCTCTCTCCTCTCTCTCATCTCCTCTCTCCTTCTCTCTCTCTCTTCTCTCTCCTCTCTCTATCTCCTCTCTCTCTCTCTCTCTCTCTATATATATTATATTTATATATATATATATATAATATTATATCTTTATATATCCATAAAAGAAAAATATAAATAATTAAACTATATATATATTATAGTATATAACACATAAATATATATTATATATATATATATAAATAACAATAAATATAAGAAAAAGATAATTCTTAAAATAATATATATATATACTATCATATATATAATAATATAATTATATATATATATATATTATAATATTATTTCCTAATATTTTATTTCAGCAGTCAGGACTATCCCCGTGAATAATCCCAAGCAACTAAAGAAGTGTTACAGAAAAAATTTCATTCGTAAAAGTGAACTTTGATTTATCATTTATTTATATTAAGGTTGAATTTATTAAAGAAAATATTGAATGAACATTTTAAATTTTATAATTTCCATAAAGTCCTCAAATAAAATGATTAACCAAATTGGCACATTTTTATCCCAAAAGAAAGTTTTAGCTGAAACAATAAAATCTAAAAAAATATAACTTTTTTTTTGTGGAAGAGTAAGCCAGAGGACGACGTCTTTATTTTTATATTATAATAATATTAATAAATTTTATTTATTATTTTATTATTATTAGTATTATTATTATTATTATATTATTATGATTATTATCTATTATTTATTATTATAGTATTATATTATTATATTATTATATTATTATTGTTAAAATTTTTTTAAGCTAAAATTTTGAAGGGAATGACTAAAGCTACTTTATGGAACATAACTTCCGGTCGAATACCCCTCAAAATACGAAATCAAAAATAAGTGGCCCTCTAACATATTATATTATTATTATTATTATATTTATATTATATTATTAAATATAATTATTATTAATTGATTATTATTATATTATATTATTATTATCTATATTATTATATTATTATTATTATACTATATTATTATTATTATATAATATTATATTATTTATATTATTATGATTATTATTATAGTATTATTTATTATATTAATTATATATTATTATTTATTATTTAGTAATATTAAATTAATTATTATTAGTATTTATTATATTATCATTATTATTATTATTGTTATATTAATTAATTATTATTATATCTATTTAATTATTATTATTATATTTTATTTATTAGTTATTATTATTATTATTATTATCATTTTATATTATTATTATTCATTCCTATTAATATTACTTTTACTAATATACTTATTATATTATTATTATTATATTATTATATTATATTATTAATAAGGTAGATTAGTAGTACTTTTTATTATTATTATATGATTATTATTATTATTATTAATTATTATATATTATTATTATTATATTATTATTTATTATTATTATCATTTTCCTGTTATTATTACAATTTCCTATTTATTATCACCGATTTTTCATTCATTACATTATTCTGATTAGGAGCATTAATCTTTATATTATTATCAACATCACTATCACAGTTATATATTATTATTATTATTATTATATTATTATATTATTATTATTATTATTATTATTATTATTATTATTGTATTATATTATATTATTATTTATAATTCATATTATTATTATTATATAGTTATTTATATTAGCGAATATATTAGAAATTATTTGTACAGTCTTATTAGTATTATTTTTCTTTCCTATAATTATTATTATTAACCATTTTCTATTACATGTACCACATGTTTCCTATTATTATTATTATTGTTATTATTATTATTATTATTATTATTATATATTATAATTATATATTATTATTATTATTATATATATTAATATTATTATTTTATTATTATTATTATTATTATATATTATTATTGAATATTTATTATTTACATTTTACTCTTAATTATTATTATAATGTATTATATTATATTTATTAATTATTATTATTATTATTATTATTATATATTATTATTATTTATTATTATTAGTATTATATTATATTATAATATTAATTTATTATTATTATTATTATTATTATTATTATTATATTATTATATTATTATATTATTATCTATTATTATTATTATACCTTATTACTTATTTACTATATTATATTAATTGATATATTGATATTTATAATTATATTATTATTATTATATATTATTATTATTATTATTGATTATTGATTATTATTTATTATTATTTATATTATTACCATTTCTATTATCATCCCATTTTCCTTTTTATTATTTGTTATTTTATTAATTATTATATTATTATATATATTTTTATTTATTATTATAAATTATTACTAGATTATTATTATTAAATTATTATTATTATTAATTATTATTATGATTATTAAGTTATTATATTATTATTATATTATTATTAGTATTATTATTATTATATTATTTGCATGATTATCATAATTATTATATTATTATTATTACTATTATTATTTTATCATATTAAATTATTATTATTATATTATTATTATTATTTAAATATCAACACTAATTATTAAGAATATTACCATTACATTATTATTATTATTAATTATTATTATTATTATTAGTAATATTAAATATTATTATATAACTTATTATTATATTATTATTATTATTATTATTATTCATTATTATATATATTATTATATTTATTAATTATTATTTTATTTTATTATATTAATTATATTTTAATTATTATTATTTATTGTTAATTATCTGCTATATATTATTGATTATTATATTATATTTATGATTATATTAATTATAATTATTATTAATTATATTATATATTATTATATTATTATTATTATATTATTAATTATGTATTATTATTATTATTATTATAATTATTATTGATTATTATTATTATATTAGCATATATTATGTGTTATACAAAGCTTTAGTTATTTACTTGATCGTTACGTGCTAGTATTGATTTAACATTATTCTAATTACTAATATTTATTGTACATTTAATTACAATTAAAATTACTATTGAAAGAAAGAGGCATCAGCATATGTTGATGCTCAAAATATATATATTGTAATTAACAATTATGAAACATAAAGAAAAGAATGTAGTATTGGGTGCTCAGGGCACAACTACTGGCAATTTGTAGCCGCCAATTTCAGCATAGGAGAAATGCATCCCTGATTTATATATTTATTGGCATGTTGAAATTGTAATAAAATTAAAATTAATGTGTATTTCTCTGTATTAAAGAATTAAACGAGTGTAATGCTATCCATGAATATAAAAAAATTTGACTTGCGAATTTATTATTATTATCAATATATTATTGATTATTTTATTATATTATAATTATTATATTATTATAATTATTATTACTTTATATTATTATTATTATTTTATTATATTATTATTATTATTATTATTATTATTGATTATTATTATTTATTATTATTATTGTTTCAATTATTTATGTATGTGTATTATTAGTGTTATTAATTATTTTTGAGAGGTGGGATGCTGGCTCTGAGTATTTGTTTATTATTATTATTATATTAATTATTATATTGATTATTATTATATTATTATTAATATTTATATTATTATTATTTTATATATTATTTAGAGTCGTCACACATGGTTCTATAATATTTATTATTATTTTTATTGGTTATTTGTTGTCTTCAATAATTTCTTCGAGTGTGTATTACAGTTTGTTTTATGAGCAGATTTTGAAATAATTTCGTCTCATTATTATTATATTTATTATTATTACATTATTATTATTATTATATATTATATATTATTTTATTATTATTCATTATTATTATCTATATTATTCTATCATTATTATTATTATTATTAGTCTTATTTATATTATTATTATTATTATTATATTATTATATTATTAATTATTATTATTATTATATTATTATATATTATTATTATTATTATATATATTATTTTATATACATTATTATTTATATTATTATACTATTACATCTGGCATCACATTATTTTGTGCCGGTGGTATTTGGAGCTGATTTTCAATTACATTTGATCGCGCGATTCAATATGGCTTTAGTTGCACTAGCAGCTCATATTTCTATAGATATAAAACACTTAATTGATACATATGTAACACTATTTTAGATAAAATCCATGGATCAAATAAAAACAACCTAACCACGGAAGTTTTTACTAGTATTTAATATAAACAAAAAAACGACATACGTAATAATCAAATAACAATCGGTAAGAAATTAGGGCAACAATTATAATCATAAATTAATATAAAAAATATAAAATTAATATTAGAAGTATAAAAAATATAATAAATACATAAAAATAAAAATAATAATAATAATAAATGAATAAGCAATAATAACACTCATAATAATAATGTAAAGAAAAAAGTTAATGAATAATAATAATAAAATAATAAAAGAATATATAAAAAATAATAAGAATAAGAAAATAATAAAAATATAAATTTAATAAAAATGAGAATAATAAAAATTAGGAAGATTAATAAGAAATATATAATTATAAGTAAATAATAAAATAAAATAATAATAATAATAATAATAATAATAATAATAATAATATAAAACAATAAAATCAAGTAATAATAATAATAATAATAATAAAATAATAAAAGTAAGAGTAAAAAAATAAGTAATAATCTCTGCGCATAATAGTGTACTGCTGGATAATTATAAGTATTAAAATAATATTAATATATCATTAATAATATAATATAATAATAATGATAATAGATAAAATGAATAATAAAATAAAATAATAAAATTAATAATAAGAATAATAATAATAATAAAATAATAAATAATAATAAAACAACCAATTATAAATTCACCATAATAATATAATAAGTAAAATAATAATAATAAAATAATAATAATAATTAATAATAATATAAAAATAAAATAATAATAATATAAATAATAATAAATAATGAGATAATAATAATAAAAATAATAAAAATAATAATAATAATATAAAATAATAATAATAAATAATAATAAATAATAAAAATAATAATTATTAATAATAATTATGAAAATAAATAATAAT
>JABUQX010042068.1:0-17500 GCA_015478945.1 Trachelipus rathkii
TATATATATATATATTAAATATTATATATATATATTTATTAGTTATATATATAATACTTATATAATTATAATATATATCTATATATAATATTATAATAATTATATATATTATATTCTGATATATATATTATATATATTAATATAGATTATTATATATATTATAATTATAATTAGATATATATAGTTAATATAATTATATATAGATTTATTATATATATATATATGTTGTCATTTTATTATATAAAATACTATTTAATAATATATATATATATATATTAATATATATATAATTAATATATATGTTATAATTAATATATTAATAATATATTTTATTATATTATATATATACATTATATATATAATAAATAATATATTATTTAGATATTAATATATAATATATATATTATATATATATATTATAAATATATATTTATAATATATTTACATATAATTATTATTATACACATATGGCATAACAGGCTAAAAAAAATTGGCAAAGTAATACTGAAATATGAATATGTTTATAATTAGGTATAAAAAAGACAGACCATTATAATATTTCAAGCTGTATACTTAATTTAAAACCAGATACTGGGGTGTTTAACTTTTATATTCTCTCATTGATATAAAATATTTGAGCTAAAATCTAGGTCAAACTAGTATATATTCTCCAATTTGAAATAATGTGAAAAAATATATTATATAATTATATATATAATTATATTTAAATATTTTATATATATATATTATTATAATGTATATTATATTATTTTCTAAAACATATACGTTACTTTAATTGTTTACCGAGAGTCTTTTACTCTTTCACCGATTCGCTTGGGAAATTTATAGTTAAAATCTTCTCTTCCTTTCGATCAATATTTATTAATTATATTAATATATATATATATACTATATATATACTATTAACATAATATCACTTAATATATATTATATTCTTATTTATATAGTACTTTATATGATATTATTATATATAAATAAAAATATATATATTTATACTATATAATATACTATAAACATATTTATAATAATATATATAATATATATATATAATTATTATATATTATATATATTATATATTATATATATATAAATATATATAATATATTATATAATATAATTAATTTTATATAAATATATAGATATATAATTAATATTAATATTATATAGTATATTTATATAATATATTAATAATGTAAAAACAGTTACTTATTTGTACTCTGAATATACTTCTACTCCCATTATCGGAATCTTCTTATAATAGACATATCCAAACTCACCTAGATACTTCAGATACTATTATGTATATATATTATATTATATATATTATATATTAAAATATATTCATACCTTATATTATATATAAAATTATATATACTTATATATATTTTTTAATGTTTATATATTATATATATCCATATTTATACTATATATAATACTTATATATCTATATATTCTATATGGTACTTATAGGTAATTATATTAAGATCATATATATATAGATTAAAATTATATTATAAAGATATATTATATATGATTTCATTAATAAATATTCTATTATAATATTATATTTATTACATATTATATTATATAATTATATTTATTTATTAATATTAATAAATAATATTTATCAATAATTATTATGTAGGTTGGAGTGCTTAGTGTGTCTTGTGTGTTGTGTGTGGTGCTTTACGTGTATATGTGATTAATGACCTGTGTTGATTGTGATGCTTATCATTTACACTGTCAGCAGAGATTTTTAATTCAACTTAACATTGTAATTCAAATGAGATAAAATTATATATTTATAATTCCATAAGAACACTCATATATACTTACACATAAATATTATTATTATTTCGTACCTAAATTGAATGTGTAATGCGATAAAAGTGATAACAATACGTATATCTCATATGACTTATTATAATACGTTAAATATTGATATTTTCTTTCAAGCAGGGAAAATACTATTAACGACAAAAAAAAAAAGTTTGCTATAATTTGATAAAATCTAAATAAAATTCTCCTTAATACATCATCAGTAGTGATGGCGTTGAATGTTAAGAAAGAGATATGAATGATGAAATATTATGTGTTATTAAACTAAGTGAACATTTTGGAAATATTACTTTTTCTTTATAAAATTGCGCATTGCTATGTTCTAAAAAATGTTGAAGAATTCAAAATTTTTAAATATTAATGAACATTAAATATAATTAATCATTAATACTAAGAATAAAAAGCTGAAAGTGAAAATTTATGATAATTAAGAGGTGAGAGACCTATATAATTTGGTTGATAATAACTCTCAATAATAGTCACAGAACGTAATTTGTACTTAATAATTTGATTAAATTAATTACTAATAAAATTTTAAATGTTAATGTAAAAATAATTAAATATAATAAATGTAAATACAGATTTAAAAACAAATATAAACAATATAACTATAATGTATAAGGATACAGTTTCGGAAGGATATCTTTAATATATAACGATACATTTCTTGTTTGCAATAGTAAATATAAAAATATATTCTTTTCTAAAATATTTTATACTAATATTATAATTTATTATTATCTATTTATTATATATATTAACTATACAGTTTTCTTGTTTTTATTATAGTAAATTAAAGTCTATATATTCTTATCTTAAATATAAGGATTATTATGCCTTCTTGGCATATTATATTATATAATAGTAGTAATATATTATATTAGGTATACTAATAGTTTTAATCTTAGTTAACTTATTGGTATATTTATTCATTTATACTTATTAGTTTAATATATTAGAATTTATTATAACATTTTACTACTACTTAGGACGAGTGAACTCATTTGAGAGTAACACGTAGAGTGATAGATTAGCTAGGTTATAATTGGATGTTTTAGGAGCTAACTGTGAAGAATATTTATAATTTGTATATGGTGTGTCAAGCACGAAGTACCACTGTCACATGTGACCTCGAAATTCAAAATTCCTTCTATTATACTTGACTATTTGAACTTATTAACTGCTTAATTGCAGGCATTGTAGCAGTGTAAGATTAGACCTCTCCAATTATGACGCGATTTTTTTTGGGTGTATTCAGGCGCTTATACACTTACTTTCGCTATAATGATATAATGTATTATATATTTCTGAGCTATAAAGCATTGCATATAGACTTTATATTGTATGATACTTCATATGGGAATTATATAAGGATTAGATGTATTGTTATAGATTGCTGTACTGTGTTTTTGTTACACTTATTAGATAAAGTATTGTAATCTCATTATATGTTATTAATATAATATAAATCTAAAAAAAAAATGAGTTTGCGATAAAGGTATAATTAGCTTAGACGATTATTCCATTTAGCGTACATCTTTTAACTAATGGGATTATTTCAAGAGAATTCCTTTATCTACTTCAATGATATAAATATATTCTTAGCAGCTAAACTCTAATGTAATGAACTATATGTAAATACTATGTAAGATTTTATAGTGTGTGATATTATAATAGGATGTTGTTTTATGTAAGAAATGTCATTATAATATAGTAATATTAAGTATACTTCGAGGCAATTAATAAATTAGGAATAAAATATTTGTCATAAATATTATCATAGGTTACTTAAGCTAATAGGTCTATTATCATTAACGCGCTCTTTTTACTCGGGTATTGCAGCAACTTTTCTTTTCAGGCTTAAATTTGACTTAATTCGGCTCTAGCTAACCTCTTATATGTGTAATGATTAACCTCTATAGAATATATCTAATTTTAGGCTGTTAATAATGGCATGGATTTGAATATATGTATAGCCGTATATATATCATAGTTAACATTCATATCGTTTGCACATTTATAACAGTAGTAACATAAACCGCCTGTTTTGCCTATAGATTATCAATATAATAATACTAATAAATAATTAATAATTAAATATAAATCGAATATAAATAATAAATATATATTTGAATAATATAATAATAATATTCTTAATAATTATAATTAATAAATATAATAATAATTAAGCTTAAATAATATATGTAAGAGTGCATTAATTAAACGCTAAAATTAAGCAGCTTTATTTATATACTTTTGGTACTTAATCTAAAGTAATACCTTCTTTCTGCTAATTGATATAATTTCAGCGCTTAACCTATATGTAATGTTAAGTAAACTTTATAGATAATTATCGTTTAACTAGTGTTTATATGATTAAGTACAATTGTAGTTGTTTTAATATTAAGTAATTTAATTATTGAATTAATATATAAATAGGAAAGATGATATCTTCTCATCAAGGTCATTGTTTAATATATTAACTATAGTTATTTATATAAAATTAGATTATTATATATATGTAATATATAATAGGATATAGTAGTGATTTGTTTATAATAAGTATATTCAGCTATATGATATACGTTTACACAACAATTATATTAGTAAATATATAATGGATACAAAAAAGTTTTTTTTTTGATATACAGTATTATGTTTAATATCTATATAGTTAGTTAAAATATTATTAGTATATATAATATAGTATACTATATATAACGCTACAATTTTTATATAGGATAATAATATTCAAGATAGAGAAGTTATAGTTTAAGTTAATCATAATTGTTAATAATACATTTTATTGAAGGCAGTAAATAAAAATGGTTATTATTATTATATATATTAAATTAGCTATTTATAATTAATATTATTGATAAATTTATAAATAAATTAATACTATAATTAAAGAAAGAATGATAGATTAAAAAAATATACTCATATCGTTTGTTAAGACTCGGTATAAAATATATCATTTCTTATTTAGTTATAATATGTATCAATAGATTAGATAAGAGTGAGATAAGTTATAGGTATTGCAACTACTTATACTAGACTCAAACCCCAATTCCTTATCAACTTTATTTTCAATTTTAATATTTTTTCATAAAATAAGAGACAATGTGTTCAATAACCGATCGTTTGGCTGACCAAACTAAAAAGAAAAACATTTACAGGAAACTTTACTTATATTCAACGTAAAAAGATAAATATTACGTTAGACTTATAAGGAAAAGATATTTACCAATTTTTATTCTAAAATAAGAATAATAAAATAAATCTTTTAATAGAATTCACTTCAAAGATTATTGTTCATTAATTTTCGTTTGTGGTCTTTTTTTTTATTTTTTATTTTTTTATTTTTTTTTTTTTTTTTTTTTTTTATTTTTTTTAAGGAGTTTGAATATTAATGCACAGAAAGCTACACATATTTCCGATTTCCCTCATATAATCCAGAAGTATTCAATATTATTATTTTTGAAAGTAATTAAATTATATGGAAAAATATAATTTATTAAATTATAATATATAAATAATATAATTAGTGTAAAAATAATAATAAAATAATAATAAATAAATATAATTAATTGAATAATTAATTAATTGATAATTGAATAATTATAGAATTATACTAATAATTACTTAATAATAAAAGCTAAATTGAGAACTTTTCCTTTGAACGACTATTACTCGCTTTATACAGCTTTAGCTACTACAAGGATACTACTAAATAATAAATAATTAATATAATAATAAATAATAAATGTATTAATATATTAATTTTAATATTAAATTTTTAACAAAAAATAATAATAAATAATAATATTAAATATATATTAGTAGATTTATCTATATAATTAAATATGTTTAGAATGTAAGTTGTATTTGTAGATATATATAAATATTAAACAGTGTAAATTTCCATAAATTTTAAAATAAGAATAAATATTAAAGGGGTATATATTGATTATTCCAGTGTCAACTGATTTTATGATGAGTTTTAATTTAGTTAATTTCATTCTTGTTACCTTTATATATTTTTATATAGATAGCTATTTTTAAATTACGGAGAATATAATATAATATAAAAATTAATATTAAATTCAAATCTTTTTAACTAGAGTATAGCATATTATTTAATGTACTAAGTGTATAATATTGCGATAGTTTAAATATTATTTATATAATCAAACATTATAGCTAATTTAAAATTTAAATATATTAAATTTTTATGTAGACAATTATAAACTGAAACATTTTAATTTAAATTTAATGTTTCAATATAAAAAGTGAGTTTAGTTCAAAGGTTTAAATAATTAAATAATTACATGTAATATATGATTAAAATAGATTTTCATTCTTCACAAACTATGATTATAAAAGCAATTGAACATGATTATATTATATATTAGTAGCTATAGTTATACTATATATATAACGCATCAATAATAAATCTAGCAAATTTGTAGAGCGCGCTAATAGGCTCAAATAATATCGCATATAATATATATTTTAAATATTATAATATATATACCTACTCACTATTATATACGTATATGATTTGGAAATGGCCAGTAAATATATATAAATGAATCGTTTATTAACTCTATCTTTCGATATGTTCGTATTATAGATATAAAATGATCCCAAAATTTTTCTTTTGAGTATAATATAATATTTGAAAAGTTATGAGGATAAACATTAATAAGGTTGTAAATAGGTTTATTAGTAAATACAAACTAATATAATTAAGCTATTACGCTTACTATATAATATTTAAGTATATTTCACATAATGTGATTTATAATTTACCCTTGCTTAAAACTCACTACCTATGATTACCACTGTCATGTAGGCTTAAATTTCTAGAAATAATATTTTTTATAAATATGCTTTTTTCGTATGTCATATTTTCAAATCTGTTTTCTTTTTAATTAGTCTGGAGCTCTATTATAATAAAAATTTGGAAAAGATAATATTATATAACTCATTGAAGTCGATTTTTGCGCTATATTATAATAGCACGGATGTTTATAGTGAAAACCATTTTCTGTTTATGTATTGAAGATTTAACGAAATTCCATTAGTATAATTTCACTATGTAATGATAGCACCGGATTGTTGTACACAGGAGGATTTTCTACGTATCCTCTATCAGAGAAAAATCCGAGCAATATACATATATTAATGGTTAAACGGTGAACCAATATACTTCTGATTTATTATACATTAGAACGCTGTCGGACCAGTTATCAGACTAAATATACTTTACTTAAATAGTTGGCCAGGCACTCTTTTAGAGTGAAGTAATGAATATTATATTGAATATGTTAGATACCATAATTTATTCATCTGCGTTAATGGTGAAAGAACTCTCTCTCTACTCGTCGAATAAAATTTACTGTAATATTTATCTTGATACACTATGCTACGTAATATGACAATAAATCCCATATCAAATCTGCGTTACATCATTACAATTATGGTTATAAAGAGTTCAGATGTGTCTCGCAGCAATAATCTTGGATTGAAGCAGTAATACGGTTCAGGCCTTGTTCAAGCCCATCTTTCATTAGATGCGTCATTAATGTATTACCTAAATAATTTCAATAAAAATATTTTGCTTAAATATATTAATTAAGACGCCTTACAAATTCTCTTTATTTCAAATTAAGTCGTTCAATAATAATAAAATGAATGCTTATTACATAGACATGCTGGGGAATTTTTATTTATAAGTAATTTAACAATTTGAATGTTTATAAAGTAACAATATCATAAAGTATTTAATATTCTAAATATAAGATAATACGTATTTTACGATGCAAGATAAAATGAACTACCCTTCCCACTCATTACTAGTCTTATGGTGTCAGCATATAAAGTCCAACAAATAAGCTTTTTGCATAAACTCGTCACGTCATCTTATCTTTTTTAAGACTCTTCGAAAAAGTAAGTATAGATGGTACACTCAATAGTAAATACATACCCAAGTACTGAAAGGTAGGAGCTAATAGCTACCTCTTCATAATATAAGAATCCGACATTTCTCTTATTGTGGTACCTGATGCAAGGACGTAGGTGGCTTCTTCAATGCCGACTGAGATTCTTTGTGCCCTTTGGACACCTTGAGCCGGATTTTCCTTTCGCGATATACTTAACCCAAATCGTGCGCGACGTTAGAAGTTCCGTAAAGCGTTATTCATTACTAGATCAATTCTCTGTGGGAGAGAAACAATCCATCAATTGGAGCGTGGTGTAATTGTGAAATGGTATGATAGGACACCAGTTTAAACATCTCACGGAGAATGAGAATGAAGGACTCAAGAATTACTGAATAGATGTCTATATCAAATAATAATTATGATGGAAGATAAAAAAAAGAGATCAACACACTGTGGATAATAATTAAGTACAAAAACGTGTTGTATGTTCGTTTCACGGGGACGTATGTGAATTATTATTTGTGTAATTCAACACATATTAACTTCCTGTTTAGTAAAAGTCTGTAAATGTTTTACATGTTCATATGTAAATACAGGACTATACTCTCACATAATTTTTTATAAGGGGTCCATAATTAGTGAACTAGATGTAAAATTCTTAGTGTGAGTTTTCAATATACAGATTATTATTTCTAATATATTCTCACATTCCTCAATTGAGCAAATCTTGAGAGACAATTGTTACAAAGTACCTTGTTTAGTCTTGTATTACAGATTGAATATATATATATTACGACTCCTATATAAGTGATGAGTAATATGTTATTTTAATAGTGCAGCTCTCGGATATCTATCTACATTATGAATTTTTTGACGTTACTGAGATAACGGTTCAATATTTTGCTCGCCCCTTTATATTATATATCAGTAGATACTAAGATTTTGTCATTTACGTAGCGTATTCTTGCTCTCAAAATTAGAACTTTTTCTATGATATTCCACGCTGTAAATGGTTAAATAATTACACTCAATAAGAAAGTTTCGTTCATAATGGGAAAATTTACTGAAACTAACATAGAATGATAATTGCGAACATTTGAATCCTAAAATCGACAATGAACACGACTGCATCTCAGAGTAATAATATAATGATAACAATATATCAGAATAATAAATTTATTGTGTTTCGAAAAATAAATTATTAATAGTATGCACTACATTCATGATAAACATTGAATAATGAATAATAATAATAATTAATAATAATAGATACCGTAATAATAATAATAATGTTAATATTAATTAATATTCTCATATTAATTTCTTAACATCTCATATATTGGCCGATTGAAAAAATCATCTGAATTTTCAACCATATCAGCCCTTTCTCTAACTTCTACTCCTGCGATACTCTCTACCTTCCTTTGTGATCACTAGTGGGGAGGAGTGTTATAACAGATATGCATCAGATTTTATCCAAATCTTGCGCTTGACTCAGTACGTGCCATACCTAATTATAATATTGCATATATAATATATATATAGTATTACATTAACCTATATATATTAATATATATATACTTATAATACTTACTTTTAATATATAATAATATATATATATAATATACTTATAATATAATATTTATACACCTATATAGTATATATATATATATTATATATATACTTAATATTAGTACTATATATATATTTACTATATATATATATTAATTATATATATTATATATATATAATATATATTATATATTATATACTATATACTGATTATATGATATATTATTATAATATATTATTATATATACTATATATATTAATATCTAATATGTATTAATTATTATAATATATATTTTAATATATATTATCTAATATATATATATATTATTTATATATTATTTTGATTTTATGTAAAAGAAATCTTTTTGTTTATTATATATCAATTAGGAATTTTTGAAAACTTTGAAATGGTTTGAAATTTATGAAAGTAAAGTTAATCGTAATAATGAAGCAGAGTTTGCATAACTAACATAATTCTTTAATTAATAAAAGTTGTTAGAAACTACTTCCTTATATATTTAAATAATAAATAATATAATAAATAATAATAGCATAAATAATAATAATCAATAATTATAATAATAAATTAAATAATAATGAATAATAATATAATCATAATTAAATAATAATTTAATAATTAGTATTTATTTCGTGCAAGTATATAGAATACTAGCTATTAGCACAGGCCAAATAATACTATGATATATTATATATATATATATAATTATCATATATTAGTATTAATTATATATATAATATTATATATTGTAAAAGAGAAAAGGATAGGGTTACGTTAAAAGAACTTTAAAGCAATGCAAGAGAAAAGAGAAGAGTGATCATATAAGTATTAAATTAGTGCTTCAAAGATATTATAATGATTGGATAAAAAAGCAAGGTAAGTTCTATGCTAAAGCCATTAATAATATATATTTAACTATATAATATTATATTAATATATATATATTATATATATATATATAATAATATATATACTATATATATATATATATATAATGATAATATATATAATTCTATTATATATGCTCATATATTTACAAAATATTATAATAAATTTCACAGTGATAGCGATTTTTAATATGATGGAATTGATTACACGTTTGGAAAACATTAAGGAAACAATACACCCATCTCTAAAAAAGCAAGAAGGTACAAAGCAGGACAGCTGGATAGGTACCACAGCACACACAAGATGCAACCAGCCCGAAATGAGAATCTGTATAACCGCACCATCATTCTATTAACCTATAATGAAATATGGTGTACCCAATGGAACCATAATCCTTACCACACTATCAAGTTATTTAACCATTCACTTTGAAAGAATGTTACTCTAATAACTGATCAATCCAGACTCATATGACATCTTAATACCAGATAATAATGACCACTGAATTAATAAAGTACCTTAAACTCAATACTCTAGCTTGTACTGGATCGGTCACACCTATCACCTTTATCATCACCTACCAATACCATCTAATACATACCTAATTTAATTTATAATAAAGTCACGGAAATGTTGTCTTACTGACCTTCATCGCATATTAATCCTCTCTCCATATACCTAATTCTATTACTTGCTACTTTCACTTTATAATTTAGTCTCATAATATAGCATACTTTTCTAACATCATGCCTACGCACTGTTATATCATCTAGATTCATTCAAACCCCAATTACTTAATCTTAAAACAAAATAAATAATCATTATTTCATTCTATTTAATTCATTAATCTTACTAATATGATTTTTGCAACTTCATATGTTATTCATGTTTTAGCATTAGTAAATTACTTTACTTATTATTAGCTTATACCGATTACATTATCATCACTTATCTATCAATTAATCTTATCCTCTTCCAGTATCATTATCTAAATTCCACTCTAATTACCTACCTATGCATCTTCATTCCAAGAGCTCATTCACGATAATCCTCATTAGATCACATGGCGCATCACCTTACCTCTATGAAATAGATACTCATTATAAAGCTCACCCTTCCTCCATCAAGCCCTTTTATTCATTAAAGTGTCTCAAATTTGTTGAGCTCAATATCATTATCCCAAATTTATACTGTAACTGAAGGACCATGATAACTCATTTTTTTACATCTCATCGGTAAATTGCCTGTTCAATTATTTCACTTTATTACTTTCTAATTTGATTTTTAAGTCCCCGAATTTATCTTCCTACCTACGATCCTCCATATTAAATGTGATATTACTTTAGCCTTTGCTTCATTATAACGATATAATCCGTAACTCATTTATTAATATTTACACGCGATTTAATCTAATAATACTCGATTTCATTTTATACGACATCCACTTATGCCTCATTACTAATATATATTATTACCTATTAATCTATTTATTAATTAGTTTATTATTTATTATTATTAAATTTATTACGTTAATAGTTTATCTTAATAGTTTATGGTGGGTTAGAGGTTTTCTACTGTGAAAACATCGTTAGCTTTTAAAGAGTTAGACTTCATGCCCAGTTCTCTTCTAGGTATTTCTTATACTAACTCTATATTCACTACGAACAGCTCTGCATGTTTTAAGCACGTTAAAACTTAGGGGTCTCTTACGCTACATTCTTATTATTCCATATGCCCTATTAAATGCATAGGTACATAGAAATTCTACAATAAAATCTGCATAGAGTATTGTAAGACTGTAAATCATCATAATATGAATATAAATTATATACTAATATATACTTATAACATTACTTCAGGTACATCAATTAAGATGATAATACCATATTATGATTAACCCTACATCACATCATATATATCTCCTCTTAATATATCTAGATTATTCTAATTATCATAACGTATTTATTACCTTACAGTAATGCAATAATTAAAATTAATAATTATAGTAATATCATTAAAATTTATGATATTAATAAAACAAAAGACATATTACGTATCGTAAGACTCTTAAAAAAACATTAAGCATAATAATACATTATCATATTTAATAATCCTTCGTTATCATCTAATCTACTGATAATCCTTATATCTGCTCGATAGTTAGGAAATGTTTAAATAAAGAAAGCGGAATATCTTTATGTTAGTTATATGACACTTATCATTGTTTTCTTCGGTGTACCAAGTTCCAAGAGAGAGTTGAAAGAGTTAATCAGAATTGGCTTCAAGTTAGATAATTCTAAATATTATAATAATAATTTTTATAAATAATAATAACTGAATGTTATAATTATAAATATAAATGTATATAATTTATAATTTCATAATTAGTTTGAATAAGTTAAAATTAAATTTGTCATTTGGACCTATTGTTACTTAGTTATATCACATAGTGAATATCATTAATATACACTGAATGATTATGTCAATTTATACAATATAGTAAAAATAAGTTGTGTCAATGATTGCAACCAATTACGGTACGTATATATAATATATATTATATATATATAGATATATATTAATATATTCTATATATATTTTATCTATATACTTATCATCTATGATCTCTTAGATTATATTAGTATCCTCGTATATTATACCGATACTAACCAATCTACTATCCTATATATCCTTAATCTTAATTTTTCATTATACGATAATTCTCTAATTTAATATTTATGTGGAAAACAATAGGACATTATATTCTTAAAATTTGTCACCATCATTAGAAAATCAATACAAAACGTGAAATATATATAAAAATATCCTACTCAAATAAATAATAAAAATAAATTAAAAGATATTTAAAACTTGAGTTATCATTGAATCGGGATTTTAAATAAAATCACCAAATAAGATCTTATCAAGAATAATAGTGCCATAATTGTATTTCAATTACTAGATAAAGAATACAAATACTATACTAGAATAAACATTTTGTTTGATGTTACATTCAGCATTCATCAAACTTTTAAATATATTCTATAATTTCTTTTAAATTAATTTAATTAAATCTATAAAATTACTTTCAAATTATACGTATCATATTATATTAACAAGAGTTTCGTTTATCACATCGACCACATCGATACAGAAATTATACCATGACGTGTGCAATTAAGATTGAACGGATAAGTTTGTTTTCCGATTTGACGGGACAAGTTAGTTCAGAACATAAAATAATGGCAAAATAATGTATCATTATACATTCCGTTTATTTAAATAGAATTTCTGGCATTTTTTAAAACTTCAACAGATTTGACGTTTTTGAGGAAGGTTCAATGTTTAATAAATGGTTAATTTCTAAAAGAGTACAATTAGTAATATGAAGACTCAATACGTACTCTCGAAAGACTAATAGTAGTGTAAAAAGTCAACATATACAGTAGTTACAATGTACCGTAGTTACATTGACTAGACACGAGTGATATTCGAACAAACTAGTTACTAGATTAGATAAATTTGATGAGTTTAAGTTTTTTTTAACAGAGCGTGACACAGCAAGTACGGTTGACAATAAATCCGTGTATCATTACGTAGATTAGGTAATTTCTACAAAGTGGAAACAAGTAGTTGAACAATGCTAATTAGTAGTAAGGGGTGTGTCTAACAGTGAGATCGGACAGTTTGTTTGGGACAATGCTAAATTAGTAGTAAACTTTCTCTTCCACACTGAACTCTCACTCCAGTAGTTTAATCACATGGTTTGCTAAATTTAGTAGTTACACAATTTGATAAACACACACATGTTAGATGACAATTTGCCGATTAGTAGTTACAAATGGCTAAAAAGTGAGATTCATATGCTTGCTCTCAGTGCTCACTCAGTAAGTTAAACGTTTTCTTAAAGAGTGATAACTAGAGTTTGGATCGAATGCATAATTGAGCCATACAGTGTTTCAAGTTTACTCCAACCGCTCTCAAAAGAGTTGACAAACTGTTAGCATAGCAAAGCATACTATTCTATAATTATGAACCTGTCGTTCCTTGTCTTGTCAACTCACATCTATTTCTCTTCCTCGATGGTCACCATGATCTTAACTTATTTGATTACAATTAAATCGCATCCTGTCTCTTATCACATGAACAGTTAATCTCCAGTTGCCAAGTTGCCTAGGTGTGTGAAGTTATGTCTACACAAAGTGTGAAACAAACCAGAAGGTGAAAAAAGCGATTATAATTCGTAGTGTTAATTTAAAGATCAAACCGAAGACTATCGATCCTAGTAGATTGTATATACTTAACTATCTAGTTAATAGAAGTCTGCCTATATTACAACTGTAAAATATATAAAATAATACAAGTATGTGCATGTACTAATATTTTCACTGTTTTAAAGTCTTTTCTGGGTTTATTTTAAATTAAGTGCTAAAAACTTTTAAAAAGTAGTTAAAGCTTCGATCAGTTACAATTGTATCACCTGTTTTATGAATAGTCTCTCATTTCCAGTTCATCCCTCACCCCACAACTGCACCTCAACAAAACATCCAGTCTATAAGAACATTCGATATCAACATTGTACTACTCTCACGATATACTCTCTGAAGAAGAATATCAGTTCGACCCTCACACACGAATAACATAGCATCTAAAAATGACAGAGAAAAAATGCAACTCCGTCTCTTTTCGTTTTTGTATCATCCTTTATCTTTTACTCCTTTTTGATATATCTCTTTATACTTTTATCCTCTATTTTAATGTTAATTTTATTTTGAATAAATAAATATATATTTTTTATTATCATTATCATTATATTTGATCTGAATATATCATGGATATTTTCAACAACACATTAGTAAAACTAATCTTAATACAGATATCTAATCCCCAACGAGTAATGGTGCACGCAAAGTTAACATATATAATAATAATATATATATTCTCATCATCAATATAATAATAGATTATATCTATATCTATATCTAAGTACTTTTGCTTTTATTACTCAGATAATTAATTTATATTGAAATTATATAAATTAATAAAATATAACCATCAAATTATATGATATGTATCGATTAACTCCTCTACTTATCACAATATAACAGTATGACGATTTGTTATAATGATCATCAGTAATTTGTCATCAATTAATGACTATATCTCACTTACACAATTATTCTTTCACATTATCTATTATATATTTTTATTTTTATTTATTAATTTCGCATTATACATAGTATATTAATTCTCCTATTTGTATTTAAATATATATATATTATTATTCTACATTGCGAAGATGTATATCTATAAGTAAATATTAAATTATACTATTCATTTAACCTCATGCATTAAATTTGCTTTACTTTTTGACTACAAATTCTTTGTTCTCAGGGAGCACCTTTAACAATGAATGTGAATTTGTTTCTCTAACCTGCCAAGGCTGTATTATCTTTGATTAAATTCTCTTTTGCTAATAGATTACTTTCATTTGCCGCAAATATATATACCAATAATTTATACCTATACCTAATAATTATATATAGTGATATTGGAATAATTATACTATACCTATCCTATTCTACCTCCTCCATTCAACTTATTCTAACTGCTCTCCCTTAAGGCATCGCCACCTCTCTTTATTTATCTATATTTTATATATACCTATAGTTATATACTTACTATCCTCTATTATATATAAAATTATACTATTTATTATATATATATCCATTTTAATTACAAATTGTAATAAACTAAAGGAGATCAATAACACATCTACATATGCCTATCACATATTATTCTTGCCTTATTATACTATTATAATATTTAAATAATAACTATCATTTTCATGACTACTTATATCTGATACCTGACTCTAATAATATCTTTTACATACCATACTTTTAGATTTCTATTCAAGTTTCAGGTACCACAAATGCATATATGGACATAGTGTTGAAATCAATATTAGAGAGCTTATTATATACATATATTAATATATTAATACCATCGTTTGAATCTTTACGTTCTATAATTCATTATAAACCTTAAATAATATAATTATTATTTCTTTCTAGTTTGTCAAACACAGATATCACTATCAATCATATTTATTCACAATGTAAATAAGATTGTATTCAACAACTATCATCTTTACACATTACTAAAACGCATTATGTTCTTCCCTCACTTCTATAGTCTGTCACGTTAATACCCACTACTCTTCGACACTAAATTCATACAGTAAACTATAATTTTCGCTCAGTATAATACAATTACTATATTAACCTTTAGAATATATTGCACCTACACTTAACTATATATAATTGTAGATATGACTTTTATATTTCATTCCTTCCAATCCCTAGCTGAGAATTTAATATCTACCTATACTATAAGAGCTTTTGCTTTGCTGACAATCTATCAAATTCATCTAATATTCGTTATATATCTGCTTGTTACCATTTAATTAACTATTTACTCTATTGCAGACTACTCCTCTCTTCAATACTTCATTTATCTTGAAACATGTCCCAGTAAATACAAACAGATATTTGCAACTGACCTTTGGTTTTTTAACACGTTAAATGAACCCAACTGTAGGAGAGAAAACATTGTTGCTTTCAAAGTCACAAAATTTTCGCTTCACACTCTAGAGATCTACTAGACATATAATCTTCTTATCAACTATATCATCTTCGAAAGCACAAAACTTAAACTTTCGTCAGCCACATGGAACATATTGATGTTTTCCTTAGACGTGGTCTTTCATGGAAGGATTACATTGTTTCTTTAACGAGACAAGTAGTTAAGGGGATGGGTTTTCTTACGAACCTTAAGAATTTACTCACACAATCAAAATTGTTTTCTCTTTATAGGTTCGTTTTCCGTCCACTTACAGACTATGTATACCAAATATCTGGGGTGGTTCCAAGAATTCCCAGAGCAATCTCTTCTGTATTCTCTATTCTCATATCTCCTCTTTGGAGGAGAACTTATGAAACTGATTTTACCACACAGTTTCATTCATTCTCTTTTCAGGTCTCTGATCTCAGACTTCACTGCTATGCACATTCTTAATGTACTCTAATGATGAAGTCTGAAAAACTCTTCCTTTCTCATTTTTATCGCACTTTCTTTGACTATCACACTTTTAAATGCCGTATATTTCGGTTCATATCGGCATTTAATTCAATTTGTAAATGGAAATTAT
>JABUQX010042068.1:25000-33625 GCA_015478945.1 Trachelipus rathkii
CACCTGTAGACGATTTAGGATTATTCCTCTTTCCCAACCTCTTTCCAGCACATTTTTGCTCCAACCAATTTGTCCCTTCAATTTATTTCTTCCAAAGATGTTATCTGCTCTCTCTGAGCTATAACAATGAGCTGGCGTATGATCCTAATGATATACTTGCTCTGTTTCTTTTAACTTTACAGTCTGAGCTTGTACTCTTCCTAGTTTAACTATTTCGTCACTGTCTATTAATTTTATCTATCTATCTATCTATCTATCTATCTATCTATCTATCTATCTATCTATCTATCTATCTATCTATCTATCTATCTATCTATCTATCTATCTATCTATCTATCTATCTATCTATCTATCTATCTATATATATATATATATTATATATATATATACTATATATACTATACGTATATATATATAATATATATATATATATATATATATATATATATAATATATATTATAATTATTAATTATATATCTATTTATAATATAGCCATAAATTTTTCAATATATATATATATATATATATACTATATATATAGTATATATATATATATATATATATATATATAATATATATAATATATATATATATATATATATATATATATATATATATATATATATATATATATATATTAAAGATGGACGGAATATTCTCATTCTTATTCTCATTCATATGTTCATCAATTTTCGCGCTCACATTCGCATTCGCCAATATTATAAAATAATTATTCGTCTTCACGGTCAAATGAAAAATTTAGGGACTTTTTGTTATAAGTTGACCAAAATGAGTTGACTAATACCACTCGAGGTTGTGGCAGTAATGTGAGTCAATATTGAAAGACTTGTGCTCCTAAGTTTATCTACGCTCGAAATTAACTGTACAAGAATTGCAAAATGGCGTTCTTATCCGGTGCGATTTGGGATAACTTTGGTATTGTATCCAATGACATCGCAAAGTGTATACCTTGCAATCATAATAATTATTCTCGGAAACGAACAGCGACATTTTGGTTATGAAATCATCTAAGCAGAAATCACAAGGAATTGGTAGAAAAGAGAGAAGGATCTCCAGAGAGCTTTTAGAATGAAACATTACTCGTGAAACTTGTGGAAAAATTACAAAGATATGAGATACTAAAAACTAAAACAAAGAGAATTAATAATAAAATAGCAAAAAATGGTATTAATGCACCATCTTTTGTTTTCTCAAACTGAAATTCTTGGCTTTAAATAGCTAATTAAAGTAGAGCTCCTTTTATATTAACTACATCAAAGGAAATAATAAAGAGATACTCTTTGTAAGAAAATGTATAACTGTGCTAAAACTAAAGTTTCAGAATTTATAATCTCTTTCAAACAGCCATCCAAGTTAACTTTCCCCGCCGACAAGTGGTCAGATACTCAATCAGAAGTTTTTTTTTATTATTATCTCTGATTAATCAGCCGTAAAGGAGCCGTAAAATTGGCACAATTTTATTTTGTGTGCTGAACCACTTACTGAACGTCACACTGGTGAATATCTCAGTGACATATTTAATGAAATATTAACGAAAAGGACCTATCTTCAGATGATGTTCACTGTCATGAGAGATGCTAGGGTTAATATAAAGAATGCTCTGTTTCTTTCTTGTGTTAATAATGGAAACTCCATCAGTCATTAACTGCACTTTCCCCAACTCTTTGAAAATATTATCACCATGATAAAATCAGCAAAAATTCGTCACCAATTGAGGACGTTATTCGTCTCGTAAACACTTTGAAGAGAATATTGGTATCCTCAGATAGTGATTGTTAAGAAATAAATATTATGAGCGGCAATATTATATATATATATATAATATGATATATATATATAAAAGTAATATAATATATATATTATAATATTATATATAAATGATGATACGTATATATATATGGTAGTATTAATACGGGGATATATATATATAGTATATTAGTAGTATATATATAAGGCCTTTATATATTAATATATATATATATACTATATATATAATATATAATATATATAATATATATAATATAAATATATATATATATATATATATATATAAACTATATATATATATAAGTTTATATATATATATATAATCTATAATCTATAAGTTATATATATAATATATATATATATACTATTATATAATATATATACTATATATATATATATATATATATTATATATATTATAACTATATATATAATATATATATATATATATTAATATTATAATATATTATACATATATATTAGTATGTATTATATATATATAATATATAGTATATATATATATTTATATATATATATATATATATATAATATATATATATATATATATATATATATATATATATAATTATATAATATAGTATATATAATATATATATATATATATAATAATAATATATATGCAAAAAAAATACATATCTCGAAAGTACATTAAACACAATATTATATATATATAATATATATTATATATATAATATATATATATATAATATATTAATATATATATAAGTAGTATATATATATATTATGATAAATATATATATAATATTATATATATATATTATATATATATAATTAATTATATATATATAAGTATATATAATTATAATATAGTATATATATATATAAATATATATAAATATATATATATTACATAATATTATATATTATATACTATATGTATATGAGAATATGACATAACATTAAGGATCTGTATTTATAATATATATAAAAAATTATCAATAAATATAATGTTAAATTTCCGTGTTAGGCATAGCCAAAATATTTTTTATTAGCAAATTAATTATCCCATTTCATAAGTAACAGACGCCAAGTTAAAATCTATTAAATGAAATTTATAATTGTTTAAGTACTTCTGCAAGTTTAATTGCCCTTTTAATTTAACGAACACTAAACAACAGCACACACCACACACACCACACCACACACACACACACAACACACACATATAATATATATATGATAATATATATATATATATATATATATTATATATATAATATATATATAATATATTATATAATATATATATATATTTATATATATTATATATTATATATATATATAAATATATAAATATTATATATATATATATATATAATATATACTATATATAATATATATATATATATATATATTATATATATAATATAATATATATGTATATATATATATATATATTATATAATATATATATTATATATATATAATAATCATAATATAATAATATATATATATATATAATACTATAAATATAAATATATCTATATATATATATATATCAAAATATATATAAATATATATATATATATAATATAATATATATATTATATATATATATATATATATATGTATGATATAATATATATATATATATATATATATATATATATATATATATATAATCTTTCTTTATCTTCCTCTTTGACCCCATATTGAAGTGAGGTGCACAAAATACATCGGATACAGAATAGTTAAGTAGAAAACCATAATTTAAGTCGAAAAAATGAAACTCCTTCCCCCACACCACTCATCCTCCCCTCATACCCTTTTGTATGAGCCGTTATGGCCTAAAATCCAACCTAAAATTTCACACCACCGTAACTGACCATCACTGTGGTATCCCTTCTATGTATGGGTTCATACCGTGGGCCAAGCCCACAACTGTGCCCCCTCACAAAATCCCGCCTCTCTCACCTGTTTAGAACCTTTTTTCTCGACATCCTTTTCTTCTGACTAACCAGTACTGATTCAATTCACGTTTTCTTTGATCTTTCAGCCGGTCTATTCCCAGCACATTCACTACTATAAATCCGCTTAATCGCTCGACTTTTATCCACCCTTTCCATATGACCAAGCCATTTTAATACACTCTCATTTATTCTTTCATTTACGCCTTTCTTCACACCATACTGCTCCCTAACAAGTTCATTCCTCATTTTAACAATTCTTCTCACCCCTAAAACGCCCATAGGTTTATCCATCTGAATAGATTGTACATTAAATCTCTACCTCTTATTTCACACCATTGGTTGACTATTATACATTAACACCGGTAACAACATACCCTGATGCAGAACCCAACGCTCAAGACTTAGTCCCTTTGCATTCACAAAGGTATTAATTGTGAATATCCTACATTTACAATTTACAATTTCCTACTACAACTCTGCATGCATCTGGATCTTTTCCTTCCAACATAATAGCCTAAATATTTATACTCAACTACTTGTTCGCAAATTGCTCATCCGTCCAACATGATTTCGCAAGGAGGCTCTTCCTCGCCCCACCATCCATCACCTACTTTTTTATTCTGCCATTAGTTTCAAACTCTGTTGCCATTCCTCTCAAACTTCTTCAGATTCGCGAAAACAAAACTAAATTATCAATTGTACAATAAAGCAGCGGGCACCTCCACTCTCTTCTAAGAGCTCTCATCAGCTTAGCATCCTCTCTCTACCTACTCTACCTTCATCACCCCATCCATATAAAATTAAATAGCCATGTGGAACAAAACATATCCCTCCTCACTTCCCGCTATTTATTGTAAAGGTCGTTGCTTCTAAATTTGAGATTGGTGTTTCGATTTCAATTCAAGGACTACCACCCAACACCCAATATTACTAAACCTACCACAGAGTTTCCCTATTAATCCTGTCGTAACGCCTGTTGCAAGTCCATAAAACATAAATACACTTTATTCTTCTTCTCTCTCATTTTACAGACTTCTTGCTCAATTTAACAAATTTGAAAGTCATCACATCCTCTAGAACTCTAAATGAACGCAGCCTCTCGTGCACTCTTTCAACAAAAATACCGCTATACCACCTCTACAACGCTCAATAAACTAATTCTCTTAAAGTTTCTACAGGTCCTCTTATCACAATTACCCTTACATAAAAGTACTATCTGCTCTCCTCCAATCTTTTGGAAATATGAAATGACTGGGGCTGGGAATCCCCTCCAACTGTTTCAATTTTTTTCCCATGAAGATCGTCCTTATTATATGGTCACAATACAAAATTGTGTATATGATAGTAATATATAGTTATAGTGATAGTGAAAATAATAATAATTAATTAATAATAATAATAATAATAATAATAATAATAATAATAATAATAATAATAATAATAATAATAATAATAATAATAATAATAATAATAATAATAATTAATAATAAAATAAATAATAATGTAATAATAATAATAATAATTAAGAATAATAATATAATAATATAATAAATAATAATAATCATATATAATATAGATAATATAATAATAATAATAATAATAATAATAATAATAATAATAATTAATAATCAATAGATAATAAATAATAATATAGTGATCGAATGAATAGGTGCGAATGATAATATGGCATATGATGATTAGTTATATGTTAATAATAGTAATTGATGAGATGATAGTGTGTAGTGATGGTAATGATAGTAAAATGAGAATATTGAATGATAGTGATGAAGACGATAATGGGTAAGTGATAACAAATAGATGATAGTTTGTGATCATAATATAGTGATTTGTAATAGTTGACCATATTAATGTTAAAGCATAATACTTATATATCATGTATATATGGTAATGTTATAATTTTTTTGATTTTTTTTTATATATTTCATATTTATTTATATAAAAAGCGTCCGATAGCTCAGTGTTAGAGGCACTCGCCAGAGACCAAGCGAGGGTCCCAGGTTCGCAACTGGTCGGTGGGAGAATGTGAGCTATTCTCGCTTGGGCTTTGCTCCGTCCTGCTCGGACGTTAAATGAGTCCCCTGCCCTCCTTGATAGGGGCTCTGCCCGTGAAGTTGATGTGTTTATCTCGTGGTAAAAAAAAAAAAAAAAAAAGAAAAAAAAAACACGCTTTGTTTTTAACAACTTCCATTCAGTCAGCCCACAGAATGCCTTCGGCGCTCCCATTCTGCACATTTCATCGGTAATCTCCATCCTATAAAACTGCTGTTGGACAATTGACTGTCAAAACTGTTTTCCTATTCGCTAGACACTCGGATTGAGCCTGCTTCGCTCACCTCACCTATTTCTACCATTCTATAAAATACTTAATTCTTAAACTATCAAAACCCATCACACATTCACAATTACCTCTTCATTACTGGCCAATCGTTAGTGAAGAATTTTAGAACGTGTTCCTTCCTCACATTTCTCTCACTTGCTTACATCAGTCACAAGAATATTTCATCAGTTTTTCATTACTTTCATTAAGGAATTCTTTACTCTCTTCTAACCTTGCCGAACTTTCCTTCCAAAGCAGCTTCCTATTTTTCTTGTAAGTATGCCCTTCATCCTCGCTTCTACAAACTGTTGATTTACCTCCCTTTTTTTAGCCCTCTTACGTGCAATTTCTAGGTTCCTTTTTCCTTCTGTATACATTGCCATACCCTTTCTTTGATATATCATCACTGTCTATTAGGATCATTGAACCACCGACCTCTTTCTTTTTTTTTTTTACTATTGACAACTTGCATCACATCTCCATTCCCCTCACACACTATTGACATCTTACTTCCTACTTAGCACACCCACATACTTCTCTTGGACGAGTAACAAACGCTTCCCTGCATTTGAATAATATATAATATACTATATATATAATATATATATAATATATATATATATATTATATTATATATATATATATATATCTATATATATAACTAATATATATATATATATATATATATATATATATATATATATATATATATATGAGATTACCTCTGATTCTCCGCGTGTCGTGTTAAGAAACATCCCGTTGTATTCCGGTGTTCAGTGAATATATGGCTCCTTACTATTGCCTTTCTTCGTCTCATCCTTCCCACACAGGAGTATCATACTACATTATAATAGAAAGAAGAGGACCCTACCATGCATTCCCACTTAACCAAAAAATCAATTAGAAAATTCTGAAAAATTACCAATTTTTAATAGTTTAATAGATAAAATAGCCTATCTAAAAACTTCTAATAAGAAAAGACGAAATGGGAAGCAAAATGCCCACAATTTAATTGCTAATTGATTAAAAAAAGAAATGAACTAATAGGGGTATTCTCCGCTGACATCAAAATATTTGAAATTAAAAGCACGGCACAAATACTTGATAAATCGCATTAGTTTCGAGTCAAGAAAGAACAAAAGTTATTTATGAAATCAAGTGCAAAAATTGAGTACCTGAACGAACTTATGAGCAAAACTGAAAAATCTACATATATATATATATATATATATATATATATATATTATATATATAAGTAAAATATATAATATATATATATATATATATATATATATAGGTAATATATTATATATAAGATTTATATATATATATAATATATATATATCAATATTATTAGTGATAATATATATATACTATATAATATATATATAGTAATATATATATATACTATTATATAAGGATACATATATATATAGTATATATATATATATTTATATTATATATACTGTATATTATATATATATATAATGTTTGTTTGGTGTGTGGTGGTCTTTTGTTATTATTTATTTTTGGTATAAGTCGAAAGGTTGTTGTGTTTTCGGTGGTTTATTTGCTTTGTGTTGTTGTATGATTGTTACGTTTTATTGTGTTTATAGTTAGGTGATGATTTAGTGATATGGTGTGTTGTTATTATATTAGTGTGAGGTGGTAGGATTATGTTTATTAATAGTATAAGAGGTGGTATTGAGTTATGGAGTGTATATTATGGTGTAGTATATGTTAGTAGTGTTGTTGTGTTTTTATATTATATTATAGTAGTTGTTACTTTTATGTTTATTATGTTTATGTATGATGTGTGGTTGTATGTTTATGAGGGAGGGTTTAGGTGAGTAGGGGGTTTTATGTAGAGTAATATGTAGGATGTTTATGTAATATATATATATATATACTATAATAAATTAGTATATATATATATATTATAAGGGTTTATATATTAATATGATGATATATTGGAGATATATGTTGATGTTGGTGGGGTTGTAAGATCATGTTTATATTGGAATATGTATATAGTGGGAGGAGGTTATTGAGTATGATCGGTATTTATGGAGTTATTGGGTATATATTCTATTAAGTAGGCGTGTGAGTTTATTATATATATTATATATATATAATATCATAATATATACCATATCTGTGTTTCGTAGTTATTATGCTGAGGTATGATTAGTAGGTATGGTAGTTTTAGTTAGTTTGATATTATTAGTGGTATTTATTTATGTAGTTAGGTGTTATTATGGTGTGTTATATATATTATAATATATAAACTTTATCTAATATATATATATATACATAATATATATTATATATGTAATATATATATACATCTAAATTTATATATATAATTCTATAATATATATATAATATATATATATATATCCACATAGAACTCACCATACTATATTATACCTTAACTAAACTGTCCGTTTAACTATCATACTAATTTTACTGATACGAAATACCAATACTGATTATCCCAATTCACAATTTTTGCGTCATTTCAGCCGGTCTGTTAGATCCCAGCCA
>JABUQX010042069.1:0-2500 GCA_015478945.1 Trachelipus rathkii
TATAATATATATATCATATATGTATTATATATAGATATTGCATGCAGAATTTATACAGTATGCATATTATCATATAAAGATTCTCTTGTATCTGATCGCATTCGATTAATAACTGAGACTAGAGACAGGCTGAAGAAGAAAATCTTATTCTTATCTGGAAAAATCTTCTTCTTCGTCTCTTCTATTTCTTCTTCTTCTGTCTCTTTCTTCTTCTTCTAAACTTCTTTCTTCTCGTCTCTTCTTTTTTATCACGTCGGTAACGACGACGCTAGTTATTGTGAAAGGGATATTCTCATCAAAAGCCTAATTTACATTGCTTTTAAATAAAAATAAAATTATTATACTATATATAAAATTGCTATATTATATTCATAGTCTATTTATCATAGTAACTATAATACTATTGATACATAATATATATATATAATATAATAATAATACGTATTATATTAATATATACTATATATATATCAGTAATACAATATAGTATAACAATATGCACAATATTATAATATATAATCGATATTATCCTATAACGTATATATAAGCTAATGAGAATCATATATACTTATAATATATATATTTTATAGAGATATATTATATATATACATAGATAAGTATACCATATATCATATATAGACCTATATACTAAATATATTTAATATATATTAGATATATATATAACATTAAACGTACAAGTATAATCTATAGTATATATTAGCTATATACTATAATACTCACGAAATATATTAACATAGATATAACTAGTAAGTCTATAACCTACCATACTGATAGTTAAATATAACTTATCTTCGTAACTATAATGCACTATTATAGGAGTATTATATAGTATTTATTGTAACCATCCTATCCTGTTAGGGTATGCCTGTCAGTGCTACTCCCCAAAGATCTTCTCTCCAAAAGATGCTAATCTTCACAATGTTCGTCTTCTTCTACTTCATTCTACCGTCTGTGCCTTAAGTGAAACAGCTCCGCCAGCCGACATCCACCCATCTCTATCCTCGGTCTTCCTTCTGGCCTCCTTTTTTTTTATACAAAAAGTTCACACCTCATGGGCATAGCCCTATTCAAGTAGAGGGAGAACTTCTCTATAGTAAATTTTCTACCCTAAGGATCCAACAGGATTCGAACCCCGCGACCTTCTGCCAATGCGACTCCTCGCTCTACGTCACTCTCTCAATCTCTTCCCTCTCCCTCAATTCTTTTCACTGTCCAGAACCATCTAACGTTCCTTCACCGCATTCCAAAAACAGGTTCCACCCCCATTCTCTCCTCACCAGCTCGCTCTCATTCTTGTCTAACTCAGCGATTACTCCTCTAAGAGTCTAAGTTACTTCTCATTTCGTAGCTTCTATTCTGTTTTTTTTTGTATCGCATTCAATGTTCAGCATTCAGATCCATTACAACAATATCGTCCCGTCTCAGAATTTTTTATATTTAAAATTTTAACCTCTAGTTCGATACGCTTCTCCTTTCCGCAACGGGCCTTAATAACATATTCCACATTCTGATGAAAATCTCCCTAAATATCCCTTTCAACTCTTCCACCTTCGTTCTTCCAAGAAGATCAATCAAATAACCATGACAGCTAAATGCGTAAAATCTATTCACCTGCTTAAGCCTTATATATTCTAGTTCACTACATATCTGTCCTTCTCTCTTGAAAATCACCATCATTTCCGGTTTTCTCTCTGTTATGCTCATGCCATGACTTCAGTACCTCATTCCATCTATTCACAGCTTCTTGAAGGTTGAGCTCCTGATGTTATCACTGCCGCATCATCCGCATAAACCAAAGTGTGTTCCCCATTCTCCCTTATGCAAATCCTTTTAAGGCAGCTGTTCAGGTAAAGTGAATAGAGACATGGTGACAGTACACTTCCCTGTCTAACCCCCGTTTTCACTCAAACCACTTCTCTCTCCTGTCTCTAACCGCTATTTATGTGATTTCATACATAATTTTTGATGGCTGCAATCAGACTTTCTGGTATGGCATACATCGGATCTTTTAACACTCTCCACAGTCTCTTCCTTTTTATTATATTCTATCGAATGCTTTTTCCAAGTCTATGAATGCTTTTTCCAAGTCTATGAATGCAGCATACGCCTTCTCATTCCACTCTATGATTTTCTCTGTTAGCATCTTCATGAGTAATAATGATTAGGTCTGTGGTACTCTTCCCTGGTCTGAAAACCGTGTTGCCATTTTCCAATCTTTCCCTAACCTTCACCTCAATCTTTTTCCAAAGATCCATCTCATATATTTACTCACCCCACCAACAATTACTACGCGAGGAAGAGGGTACCCGAAAGGACTTGACTGGAATGGCCGGACATGTATTCCTCTATAATATCCGCCATATTCTTTTATCTCCCTTCTTATGTATCGGACAAATCACTGCTTTTCTCCATTCTGTTAGTATTTTTCTTTCTTTAAATACTTGGTTTAACAATCTTGTCTACCATATTGTTATTCCCT
>JABUQX010042069.1:7500-20200 GCA_015478945.1 Trachelipus rathkii
CAAAACAAAATTCACCCTTATAAAATTATATATATAATATATAATAGATATAATAATATATATATTATATTTATATCTATATATATAGTATATATATATATATATATGATATAATAATACATATTATATAATATATATAATATATATATATAATATATTACATATATATTATAGTATATTAATATAATATATATATATATATATATATATATATTATATATAATATATATATATATATAGTGAGAGAGAGAGAGTGAGAGATATAAAATAAATAATATATCATAATATAATATATATATATATAATAAATATAATATATATATATAATATATATAAATATATAAATATAATATAATATATAAATATATACTATTAATAATATATATATACATATATATATATATATATATATATGCTGTACGTTTGTGTACGCAATATAATTAATATATCTAATGCAGAGATGCAAACGTTGGTAAGATTGCATTTTAAATATATTTCTCCTGAGTATTTCTAATACGCTTTACAAGATTATACGAACAAATTAAATTATATACTAATACTATATAATAAATATATATATATAAAACGAATAAATAGATATATATATATATATATATATATATATATAATAGTATATAGATAATATATATAATAAGAATATATATATAAACATTAGATTTTTCAGTTTTGCTCATGAATTCGCTCCCGTGCTCAATTTCTGCTCTTGATTTCACAAATAACTTTTCATCAAGTATTTGTACCTTGCTTTTAATGTCAAATATTTTCATTCACGGAGAATACCCTATTATTCATTTCTTTTTTTAATATCAATAGCAAATTAATGTGGCATTTTGCTTCCCATTTCGTCTTTACTTATTAAAAGAAGTTTTGAGAGAGGCTATTTTATCTATTAAACTATTAAAAATTGGTAATTTTTCTGAATTTTCCAATTGATTTTTTGGTTAAGTGGGAATGCATGGTAGGGTCCTCTTCTTTCTATTATAAATTGTAGTAATGATCCTCCTGTGGGAAGGATGAGAGTCAAAGAAAGGCAATAGTGAGGAGCCATATATTCACTGAACACCGGAATACAACGGGATGTTTCTTAACACGACACGCGGAGAATCAGAGGTAATCTCATATTATAATATATAAATATATAATCATATACTAAACTATATATAATATATATATTAATATACTATATATATAATATATATATATAAGGACTAAATATATATATATATATATAATATATATATATATATATATATACTATATATATATATAATATATATAATATATAATAATAGTCATGATATATCATATATATATATATATATATATATATATATATATATCAAATAAAGGAAGCGTTTCTTAATCGCCCAAGAGAAGTATGTGGGTGTGCTAAAGTAAGAAGTAAGATGCAATGGTGTGAAGGGAATGGAAGGTGATGCAACGTTGTCAATATAAAAAAAAAAGCGGAAGAAAAGTCGTGGTCAATTTCCTTATAGACAGTATGAATATCATAAGAAAGTTGCATGAAATGTATAAGGAGGAAAAAAAAAGGAAAAATAGAAGTTGCAAAAGGATATAAGAGGAGAAAAAGAGCGTAAACAACAGTTTAGAAGGAGGATAAATGGGTTGACTTACAAGAAAATAGGAAGCTGCTTTGGAAAAGTAAGAAGGTAGAAGAAGTAAAAGGAATCTTAATGAAAAATGAATACTATATATTCTGACTGATGTAATCGAAGTGAGGAAAGTGTGAAGGAACACTTCAAATTCTTCATAACATTGTCATAGTAAGATGTAATGGAATGTTGTGGGGTTGATAGTTAAGAATTAAGTAATTTTGGAAGAAAGATTACTACGGAGACCAATTGTTGAAGCAATTAAAACGACAACAAAAATCGGCTTTGCTTTAGATGAATTATTGATGAAGTGCATATGAAGAGAATGTGAGGGAGAACACTTAGGACTGGATATGAAAAGTTGCTGTAAACAAAGCGTTTATGGAAGGTATTATTTTTTCTACAAATTTAAATTATAAGCAGATAGTACTTTTATGTAAGGATAAGGGAGATAAGGAAAACTGTAGAAACCTTTAAAAGATTTAGTTTATGAGCGTTAAGAGGTGGTATATGCTGAGGTATTTTGTTGTATGAGTGTACCGAGATTCTGTTCATTAGAAGTTTAGAGATGCCATTGATCAAATTTTTAATACATGAAGCAAAGAAGTCTAAAATATGAGAGAAGAAGAATAAAGTTTTTATTTGTATGTAGATAAATGCTTAGTGAATTATGATGGTTTCGCGTGTAGTCTTCTAGAGAATTCAATATAGTATGTAGTCAGATAGTAGAAGCGGTGTAATTGTAGATGGAGAGAAGTGAATTCTTCACTAATAATTAATACATATATGATAGAATGTTAATGTCTCCATGCTATTTAATTTAAGACTAGAGTGATGAAATAGGAGTGTAAGGAGGCATGCCAGGCTGAAGAGAATAGACAGAGAAGTTCAATAGTGCCATGCTATTGTAAATTTGATAATTAGTTTTTTTCAGCGAATCTGAAGAAAGTTTAGAGAATGGCAAAAAGAGGTTGAAATAAATGTGATAAGATTTAACGGGATGAGGAGCCCGAGGAGAGCCCGCCTTGCCGATAATCATGTTGGAACGTGACCATTTGCACACAGTATCATGAGCTAAATATATAGAAGAAAAGATCACGAATGATGCAGAGTTATAAGAAAGTTCTGAATCGTAAAAAGTGCTGTTGCAATTAACGAAGCAAAGACTAATTCTGAGCTGGTTCTGCATCCGTATTTGTTACCGTGTTCACTTGTATTAGTATTCAAACCATATTGGCTGAAAAAAGAGGTATAGATCTAATGATACAATCTGTAAGAAATGAGACTAGGGCATGTTAACGTGAAAAGAAATTGTATTAAAATGCAGGTTGAACTGTTATGAGTTGTATGTGGGAATAATGGCGTAAAATGGAGAATAAATGAGAGTATTATCTTTTAAAAATGGCTATTTTCATATAAAAGTGAGTGAAAGTTCGATGATTAAGTCGATGAGTATACTTAAACTTAGAATACAATCCAAAGATGCATAAAATTTATGCAAGATTGAAAATCAAATAAATGTGTACATATATAATATATACTGAACATAAATTAGTCGAAAGTATACAAATTAAAACGATAAAAATTTTCTTCTACTTTCTCAATGCAGGTACGTACCATCAATCAACGCCTCTCAAGAAACCTGAAAAGTAAAAAAAATAAAAAATTAACATTCGAAAATGTAAATCTAATTATAAATATATATTAGACAAAAAACTAATTACATACAAACCACATTTGTACTAATAAAAAAGATATAGTGTAAGCAGAAATTTGTTTTAAGTTGATACTTTTAAGTATGGTATATAATATATATACTATAATTTTTTATATTTAATTTAGAAAAATTTTAAATTAAAAATCATAAAAGTGAATTTTTAATAATAGAAAAAGTTAATTTAATTTTAAGTTAAATTAAAAGAGCTATACTGTGTCGAAATGACTATGGTTTTCCATCGTAAATATAATATTATATATATATGATATATAGATATATATAACTAGTATTAATATATATATATAGAAATATAAGTACTATATAAATATATTTTATATTTTAAAGATATATAAGATATAAGTAAAATTTATTATTATACATATACACTGAATTTGATAAAAATAATATAGTATATATATAGTAAATATATATATATATATATATATATATATATATATATACTATATATATAATATATATATATATAATATATATAATAATATATATATCATTATATATATAATAATATTATATATATATATAAAATATATATAAATATAATATATACTTATATAATATATAGTATAATAATATATATATTATATATATATATATAAATATAGTAATATATATATATATAACTATATATATATAAGTAATTTTTTCATTTGCTCATAAGTCGTTCAAGGTACTCAATGCACTTGATTTCATAAAAAATAACTTTTGTTCTTTCTTGACTCGAAATAATGCATTTAACAAATATTTTGCCGTGCATTTAATTCTGTCACTTAGAAGTCAAAATGGAACAATACTTTATTAGGTTCATTCTTTTTTTAATCAAATACAATAAATGCTGGCATTGCTTCCCCCATTCGTCTTTTCTTACTTATAATTTTTAGATAGCTATTTATCTAATTAAACTATAAAAATTGGTAATTTCAGAATTTCTAATTGATTTGGTTAATGTGAATGCATGGTTAGGGTTCCCTTCTTTCTAATAAGTCAGTATGATACTCCTGTGTGGGAAGATGAGACGAAGAAAGGCAATAGTAAGGAGCCATATTTCACTGAACACCGAATACAAACGGGATGTTCTTAACACGACACGCGGAGAATCAGAGTAATCTCTATATTATATATATATAGATATACTATAAATTATATATATATATATAATATAATATATATATATAAATATATTATTATAGTATATAAATATATATAGAATATATATATAATATATAATATATATACATATATATAGTATATATCAAATGCAGAAGCGTTTGTACCCGTCCAAGAGAAGTATGTGGGTGCTAAATAGGAAGAAAAGTCAATAGTGTAGGGAATGGAGATTGATGCAATTCAATAGAAAAAAAAAAAAAGAAAGAGTCGTAGTCAATGTCCTAATAGACAGCTGATGATATATCAAAAAAGGATATGAAAGTATAAGAAGCGAAAAAAAGAAAAACAGAAATAACAAAACGTAAGAGGATCAAAAATGTAATTCAGCAGTTGAGAAGGATATGAAGGGAGATCTACAATAAAAAATAGGTAGCTCTTTGAAGAAGTTCGAAGGTTAAGAAAGAGATAAAGGAAATCTTAATGAAATAATGAAAACTGATGATATCTTGTGATGATGATCGAAGTGAGGAAAGTGAGAAAGGAACACTTCTAAATTTTCTTCATAACTTTTATTTCTCTTACAGGTAGTCATATAAAGAGTCAGCTTCTAAGTTCAGAGGAAGATTTTTACACTGGGAAATAATAGAAATAATATGTATAGCGAAAAAGTTGAAGAATTTCAAATCAGTTTCCTATAGATCAATCACTATGAAATGATGGAGAATGAGGTCGATATTTGCTACTGGATATGGTAAGTTGCTGTAACAAAGCCTCTTTTTTTTTTTTTTTTTTTTTTTTTGAGCGAGAGAGATGTCACCATCACTCACGGCAGAGCCCTAATCTAGGAGGAGGTGAACTCATTTAACGTCCGAGCAGGACGGAGCAAGCCCAAGGAGGAGAATAGCTCACATTCACCCACCCGACCAGTGCAACCTGGGACCCTCGCTTTGGTTGGCGAGTGCTCTAAACACTGAGCTACGACGACTTTTATATAAATAAATATGAAATATATAAAAAAAATCAAAAAATATATAAAATAAAGATATACATAATCTAAGTATTACTGTTCTTTAACATTAAATACTGTCCAATATTACAATCACTATTTATTATCTATCACAACGATCAATATTGTTATCACTTAGCCATTATCGTTATCATCACTATCATTAATTATTCGATCATTATTACTATCATTACCATCACTACCACTATCATTATCATTACTATTATTAACATTAACTAATCATCATTATTACCATATTATCATTAGCACTATCATCATATATATATATATTATTCATTATTATTTATTATTATATTATTATTATTATTATATTATTATTATTATTATTATTATGTATTTATATATTATTATTATTATTATTATTATTATTATTATTATTATTATTATTATTATTATTATTATTATTATTATTATTATTATTATTATTATTATTATTATTATTCTTATTATATTATTATATAATATTATTGATTATTATTATTATTATATATTATTATTATTATTAGATTATTATTATTATATTATTAGTATTATATTATCCACTATCACTATTACATTATTATACTACATTAACACAAATTTAGTATGGGTTACCATATTAATAATGCGATCTTCATGCGCGGAAAAAATTGAAGACAGTGAGGATTCCCTGCCCAGTCATGTTCATGATTTCCAAAAAGATTGGAGGAGAGCAGATATATATGTAAGGTAATGTGTAAGAGGACCTGTAGAAACTTTAAGAGAATTAGTTTATTGAGCGTTGTAGAGGTGGTATATGCTGGTATTTTTGTTGAAAGAGTGCACCGAGAGGCTGGTTCATTTAGAAGTTCTAGAGGATGTGTTGATCAAATTTTTAGACATTGAAGCAAAGAAGTCTGAAAATGAGAGAGAAGAAGAATAAAGTGTATTTATGTTTTATGGACTTGCAACAGGCGTACGACAGGATTAATAGGGAAACTCTGTGGTAGGTTTTAGTAATATATGGTGTTGGTGGTAGTCTTCTGAATGAAATCAAAAGTATGTATGTGTGATTGTTTATGGAGTAGAGAGTGAATGATTTAAAATTAATAGCGGAGTGAGGGAGGGATATGTTATGTTTCCATGGCTATTTAATTTTATATGGATGGGGTGATGAAAGGTAGGAGTGGTAGAGGAGGATGCTAAGCTGATAGAGCTTTAGAAGAGAGTGGAGGGTGCCCTGCTTATTGTAAATTGATAATTTAGTTTTGTTTCGCGAATCTGAAGAAAGTTTGAGAGGATTGGCAAAGAGGTTTGAAACTAAATGCAGATAAAAGTAGGTGATGATGGTGGGCGAGGAGAGCCCTCCTTGCGAAATCATGTTGGACGGTGAGCAATTGCAACAAGTATCTGAGTATAAATATTTAGGCTATATGTTGGAAGGAAAAGATCAGATGATGCAGAGTGTAGTAGGAAAGTTGTAAATGGTAAAAGGTGGCTGGTGCAATTAAATCCTTTTGTGAATGCAAGGGACTAAGTTTGAGCGTTGGTTCTGCATCAGGGTTATGTTGTTGACCGGTGTTAATGTATGAATAGTCAACCAATGGTGTGAAATAAGAGGTAGAGATTTAATGTACAATCTATTCAGATGGATAAACCTATGGGCGTTTTAGGGGTGAGAAGAATTGTTAAAATGAGGAATGAACTTGTTAGGGAGCAGTATGGTGTGAAGAAAGGCGTGAAATGAAAGAATAAATGAAGAGTGGTATTAAAATGGCTTGTCATATGGACAGGGGTGGATAAAATCGAGCGGATTAAGCGGGAGTTATAGTACGTGACATGTGCTGGGAGATAGACCGGCTGAAAGATCAAAAGAAAACGTGAATTGAATCAGTTACTGTAGTCAGAAGAAAAGATGTCGAGAAAAAGTGTTCGTAAACAGTGAGAAGAGGCGGGATTTTGTGAGGGGGCACAGTTGTGGGCGTGGCTCATGGGATGATCACCAAAACTGATGAATACACAAGATGAATGGTCAGTTCTACCGGTGGTGTGAAATTTTAGGTTGGATTTTAGGCCATAACGGCTCATACAAAGGGTACTGAGGGAGGATGGGGTCGTGGGGGAAGGAGTTTCATTTTTTTCCGAACTTAAATTATAGGTCTTCTCACTTACTACCCTTCTGTATGCCGAGTGTATTTTTGTGCACCTACACTCAATATGGGTGCAAAGAGGAAGATAAAAGTAAAGATTATATATTAAATATTTCCTTATATATCATAATATATAGATATATATATATATCTATATATATATACTTATACTATATATATATATATATATATATATATATATATTATATTATGAATTTATATATATATATATATATATATATATAGTATACAATATATATATATGATATATATATATATATTATATATAATATAATATATATAGTATATTATTATATATATATACTATATAATATATAGATAGTACACATATATTATACTATATAATAGCATCATATATACCAATATATATATATAAATCATATACTATATATATATATATATATATATACTATTACATATATATATATAATATAAATATATATATAATATATATATATATTAATATAATATATATTCATAATATATATATATAAGTAGTATATACATATATCACTATATAATATATATATATAATTATATATATATATAGTATATTAATAATAATATATATACATATTGCTTTTGTGTGTGTGATGTTTGTTGTGTGTGTGTGTGTGTGTGTGTGTGTATGTTTCGCGTTAATTAGAAGGGCAAAAACTTAGCAGAAGTGACTTACCACATTTAAATTCTCACTCAGAGAAATTGATACAAGAAATATAAAAAGGCAGTTGGTAGCCTAAAAAGAATATTTGAGGAAGTTTAACAAGAGTCATTACATATAATTTTAGGTATATATATATCCTATATACATATATTATAATTATACTATTATATCTAACTATATAAAATACTATTATATTACTATATAATATATAGCTATATACAGTATATATATATCTAAAAAGAGTAAATCATATATATATATATATATATATATATATATATCTAGATAATATATACTATATATATATATATATATAGTATATCATAATATATAAGTATATATAAATATATATATATATACTAGTTATATATCACTATAATATATATATATATATGATAAGTATATATATAATATAATATATCATATATATTTATAATATTATATAGTATTATATATATAAGTATATAATACTTATAACTTTTAATTGATTATATACTGAAACCTAAGTATATACTATTAAATAGATATAGATGACGCAGTGAATATCTAATTAAGCCGAGCGACCAGGACTCCCACCCGGATTGCTATTTATAGTAATTACTAATATATATATGTATAATATAATATAATATAATTAATAATAATATACTATATACTATATTATATAATATACTATTATATAATATATAATATATATATATAATATAGAGTATATATACTATATATAAGTCAATATATATAAAATATACTTTATATATATATATATATATACCTATATATATAACTATATATATTATATATATTATATATAGTATATATATAGGTATCATATATATATATATAGGTATAAAATATATATATTAGGTATGAATAATATATATATATACTACTATATATACTAGTAAATAATATATAATTATATATAGTATATAGTATATATAGGTATAATATATATATGTATATAGATATATATATATATTTATATATATATAATATATATATACTATATATATATATATATATATATAATTATATATATATATAAATTATATATAAATTATATATAATAGTATATATATATCTATATATGATATATATAATATATATATATATCATACTATATAGTTATAATATATAATAATGATTGCGCTCATAAATATTTATTCTTACCAATCACTATCTGAGGCATACCACATATTCTTTCAAACAAGTGTTTACGAGGACGAATACGTCCTCCGAATTGGTGACGAATTTTTGCTGATTTATCAATGGTGATAATAATTTTCAAAGAAGTTTGGGGAAGCTGCAGTTAATGACTGATGGCAGTTTGCCATTATTAACACAGAGAAAGAAACTACGAAGCATCCTCTGTATATTTAACCCTAGCATCTCTCATGACAGTTTGAACATGCATCTGAAGAATCAGGCTTTTCCGTTAATATTTCATTAAATACTGCTACTGAGATTGATTTCACCAGTGTGACGTTCAGTAAGTGGTTCAGCACACAAAATAAAATTGTGCCAATTTTACGGCTCCTTTACGGCTGATTAATCAGAGATAATAATAAAAAAAACTTCTGATGAGTATCTGTAACCACGTGTCGCGGAAAGTTAACTGTGGATGGGCTGTCTTGAAAGACAGATTGTACCTATTCATTAGTTTGAGCTCCCTTTCTGATGTAGATTCATTATAGTTCAGTGTTTTTATTCTTTCCTTTGATGCCTCTAGTTAATATAAAAGGAGCTCTACTTTAATTAGCTATTTAAAGCCAAGAATTTCAGTTTGAGAAAACAAAAGATGGTGCATTAATACCATTTTTTGCTATTTTATTATTAATTCTCTTTGTTTTAGTTTTTAGTATCTCATATCTTTGTAGAATTTTTCACAAGTTTCCCACGAGTAGATGCTTTCATTCTAAACTTCTCTGCGAGAGTCCTTCTCTCTTGTCTACCAAATTCCCTTGTGATCTTCTGGTTAGATGATTTCACATAACCAAAATGTCGCTTTACGTCTTCGCGAGAATATAATTATGATTGCCAGTATACCACCTTTGGCGAATGTCATTGGATACTAATACAAATTATCCAAATCGCACCGGGATAAGAACGCATTTGCACAAATTCGTTGTACAGTTAATTTCGAGCCGTAGATAAACCTTAGGAGCACAAGTCTTTCAATATTGACTCACATTACTGCCACAACCTCGAGTGGTATTAGTCAACTCATTTTGGTCAACTTATAACAAAAAGTCCCTAAATTTTTCATTTGACCGAAGACGAATATATTATTTTATAATATTGGCGAATGCGAATGTGAGCGCGAAAAATTGTGAACATGATGAATTGAGAATAAGAAATGAGACATTCCCGTCCATCTTTAATATATATATATAATAGTACTAGTATATATATATATATACTCTTATATATATATATATATATAATATATATATATACTACTATATATATATATATATATATATTAATAATATAATATATATATATATATAGTATATATAGTGAAAAATTATGTATATAATAAATATAGTATATTAAAATAATATATGATATACTATATATATATAATATATATAGTATTATATATATATATACTATATAATACTATATATCATATATATTATATATATATACGTATATATATTATATTATAGTAATACGATAGATAGACTAGCATAATAGATAGATAGATGAGAGTTAGATTAGATAGATAGATAGATAGATAGATAGATGATAGATAGATAGATAGATAGATAGATAGATAGATAGATAATAGATCGATAAGTTAAAATTAATGAGACAGTGACGAAATGTTAAACTGAGGCAAGACAGTAGCAAAGCTCAGACTGTAAGTTAAAAGAAACAGAGCAAGTATATCATTAGGATCATAGGCCTTCTCATTGTTAAGCTCAGAGAGAGCAGATATAACATCTTTGGAAGAAATAAATTGAAGGGACAGAATGGTTGGAGCCAAAAATGTGGGCTTGGAAAAGAGCGTTGGGAAAAGAGGAAATAATCCTAAATCGTCGTGACAGGTGAATGCTTGAACGACAGTTACAAGATGCAGCAGAAGGTTAAAGCACCAACTCATGTCCGTCGAAAAAAACTATAAAAATAAGAAAAAGAGAAAATAAGTGTCGACAAGCCGGGATAATTATGAATAAAAAAGAATTACTTGCTTTTTTTGTTAGAAAATGTCAGGAAGGAAAGCACAGACAGATCTCACACTGGACGGAACGAAAATTTGAAATTTTTCTGTAAAGTGAAGTAAAAATGTGGATGTTCATTTTATGTAGTTTGTGCGCTGATTCCGAATTATGCTCCCCATCCATTTTCGTTGTAACAGGCAAAAGGTTTTGTTGTAATAGGGACAATTAATAAATCTTAATTAGTTTATCAAATGAATAAGCTTTTAGTTGAATTTTACCTCACCCGATATATCTTCTGCAATCTTAAAAGTGTAGATTTGAAGATTTTCTATTGTAGTTGCTTGAGGGCAAACCATCCCTTTTAACGTCCCCAACAATAGTCTGATCATATGGCATATTTTGGATTCCAATTTCCTGAAAACGTTTTTCGATAGTTGAAAATATTTGGTGGATCGCTCAACCTCGTGCTCATGCCACTAGTAGCGCCTAGATTCAGCAAGTTATGGATAAAAGTCCATAGGTGAATGAAGAAATGTATTTTTAGGGACTTGTTACCAATCCCGTTGCTTAAATTTCGAAGGAGTTTCGGAAACTGGATTTCTTCATGAGCTGTCGGCTTAATAGATTGCTCTAGAAACCACAGCCTTATTGACCTTTTCTTAAAGGATCTCCAAGCAGTTTTCGGTCAATATTATCCAAGCTTTGCATCAAAGCTGACGGTCCTTCACAGTTAGCCTCGCCCTTTACTGCGTGGAGCCTCACAATACTCCCTCTTTAATGTTTAGCCCACTGCGCATCTTAGGGAGAATGCTCTTATTTACGCTGATAGCGAACCCTGCGATCCACTTTTATGCTCATCGCTTTTATACAAATTTTTTCATTAACCGCCGAGTGTGATGTGCAGATAGGCAGGAGTATATAGCGAAGTTCAGTTTCACAGAGTGGTTGAAGAAATTTACATTTTTAGTTGTCCCAGGTACTGACGAATTTCTTCTCTAGCGCCATTGCTTCTTGACGAAAATGATTTTTGCCGATCTCGTGCTGATGTCCACTCACATAGGAACAACCGAAAATTTAGTATATTCCCTTGTTGGAGACTAAAAACAAAAGTGCTAACGACTTGTTAAATCGCCCGCATATTATTCCCAAGAATGCTGCTAGCCCTCGCTACGGTATTTTCGATCAACAAAATATTTCTCAAATGTTCTCGTAGGTCTCATTCATATGGGCTCCATAG
>JABUQX010042070.1:2500-22500 GCA_015478945.1 Trachelipus rathkii
AACTTATTTCATAATTTCCGCCGTCTAAAGGGTGGATTATGTTGCTTATGTATAACATAAAACACTTCCTGAACACGTTTCGAGAATCCGTCTTGCCTAACTTCGATGTTCTGTGGCTTAAAATCTTTCTTCTTCTACTACAATAATTTGTGCGTTTCCTGCCTCCTGTTTCTCAACATGACAAATTTTCCACGCTTTTTTGAATCATCTTACTACTTCTCACGGACTGTTATAGTCTTCTCATTCAAAATGACTGAGGTTCCTCTATTTAAGGGATTCAATGTACAAAGAATGAATGGTTGGCGTCCTCTCATACTGATTTAAGGTGGGGAGGAAAAGGCGAATCATTGTAGTATTCTCAGACTGAATCTGAGCAAACTAAAATTAAAGAACATCACACACATCCGGATCGTTCCCACCAATTTTGACACACTTGACCTATGTTTTCACCCGCTGAGCCTTCTCTACGACAAATACACTCCTTCGCTCCTAGTGGTACATCTGACCAACAGAACCTTATATCTTAATTTTAAAAATTACTGTTCTCTCCCAACAGCTCCAATCCTCCTACGCGCGTTTTTTTGGCACTTTGTGTGCTCGATTGGGGTGGCCTTGAGTTGCTTCTACGCTAACTATATAATGGGAATGACTGCTTTGACTCTGGTGACGCTTCGGCTTCTTGCCGATAAGGTGGAGCTGTAAATCGTTTGATGGAGTGAGAGGTTCATCTCCTCTTCGACTAATTTTCTCTTCCTCATAATCCATTGTTGAGTCGTACTTTTGTTCCTGTGCTATTCAGGCTAGAGACAGTGCGGTATCGGGAGTGAAAATATTCTCGTTCTCCTATCACTCTGCTAATTTTCATCTTCAGCTAGAAATCGTTGAAGGGTACTCTTCGACGAGCAAAGCTGGGTCTTCCATCAAAAGAAAGTGCGCTAACCTCCTTATTCTCAACTGCATATTTGCCTTTCCCAATCTTATTCTCAACTGCATATTTGCCTTTCCGTCCCTCTTATTCGGTCTGATGGTTCTGATGATAATTTTTCAAGTGTAAAGTCTAACCTCTTGACCTCCTTGTTTCCTTCCAACTCAACCCTGGATGATTCTGTCATTCCTCTTTCGCTGCCTCTTATCTCATCAGTTCGATAGCCTTTGCCTGTGGATTCCATTTTATTCGGGTACTGGCGCCGCTGAAAATCGTCTATAACGCTAGGAAGGCGAGTGCCTGGATGGCAATTCCTCCCGGTTTTAAGGGAGTGTGCTTCCGTGCTTGGCTCCTCCCCTCGTTCAAAGAAGCTATATTTTTCTATGTCCCTCAAGTACTAACACTACCCTCAGTGTTGAACATGAACATTCCCAACCGGTTCCGGAAAAAAGATAGCCGCTCTGATTCCTTCTAACTATCGCCCTATAGCATCTCACTTGTATTCTATCTAAGATCTTTGAAACCCGTCTCAAACTCTCATTCGTTAGATCACTGGAATTCGATTCCACTCTTTCGAGCAACCAGTACGGCTTTCCGGCGCTCGGTTAGCTGGCAATAATACTTTCCCTAATCTTACTGATTGTATGATTTTCTCCCTTTAGGAACTATGGGGGCGACCTGCGGTGGTGGCGGCTATGACATATCCAAAGCATTTGACCGGTTATGGTCACGCGTCCACTGCTCTCCCATGCTGTTCCCTCCTTTAGGTTTGCTCCTTCCTCTTTGCTTACCTATGGTCTAGTTTTCTTCAAATCGGCTCATATCGGCTGTTATTGACGGGGCGACTTCTTCTTCTTTCTGCCATATTGTGGTGTTCCTCAGGGTTCGTCTTATCTCCCTACTTTATTCTTACTTTTCAATAATGATCTTCTCACGCTGCAACATTACTCTATCCATCTATGCCGAGATCTCGACCCTCATGTCTTCAAATAATTCAATTCTGCTCCCTCTTTATTCTAGAATTGCCCTCGTCTTAATCTTTCTCGATCTATTCTCGCAGATTGGAGAGAATTTCCGGGTCGGGTCGTCTCAACCTTTTAAAATTAATTCTTTAAAAATCAAACTTCTACAATCTTCCCTTTCTAAAACACTTGCCACTTTCTATCTCTTCGACGGTTTCTCTCGTTCTCCTGTTGACAATATAACATACCTTGGCCTTAACATTAACAAAAAAATGTCTTGGTAAACCTCACATCAACAACGGTTGCTAAGGGGCGGGCCCTCATAAGAAACTGGGAAGCTGTTATATCGTGCGAGACTTTTTTTCTCTTCTCAATTACTGCCAGCTATAACAGAAGGGTCTCAGCTCGTCTTTTGTATTTATAAACTGCTGCTCATATCTGGAGGGGTAGGCTCTGTTCACGTCCGGCTTGTTGGACAGTGGTCGAAGTCAAAGGTCAATATAGACATTATAAGACTGTTCGGTACTTTCCACTTCACTTGACCCTCTAATTTTGCAGCGCGATGTTAGTGCTTTTTTTCCTCTTTTCTATAGGTACCGCAGCGCAGGGTGCTCGAGGGAACTTGTCAATCGCGTACGCACCACCTTTACGACGCCCGCGTAGCACAATGGGTGCGGTGTCTGCGCATGAGTTTTGTGGTGATATTGGTAACTCCAGGCTTTTTCGCTGCGGTGCTTCCTTCTTTCCTGCCAACTCTGTTCTGTGGAACCCTCTTCCATCTTCTGTGTTTTCTGCTGAATTTTAATCTCCCACACTTCAAAGCTTGCGTCTGTGCGCATTCTGCGCAATTTTCGTTAGTTGGTGAGCTTCTGAGACGTGTAACCACCTCTTCCTTGAATGGGGCTCCGTCCGTGGAGTGGTGGGACAACGGTAATATACTATATATAGTATATATATATATATATATTATATATATATAATATATAATATATATACTATATATATATATATATATATATTATATATATATATTTTATATAGTATCAGTGGCGAGCTCTAAGTAAAATCTTTTACACTCAGTGCTCTCTCCTCTCTCTCTCATCCCCCTCTCTCTCCTATATATAGTATATATATATATATATATAATATATCGTATATGAGAAATATATTTATATATAATATATAGTATATATAAATATATTATATATTATATATATATAATAATATATATATATATATACATATATATAATAATATATATAAATATATTATTAATATAATATATATATATATATATATATAATATATATATATATAGATATATATATATATATATGTATATATATAATATATATATATATTATAATATATATATATATATATATATATAATAATATATATAGTATATATATATATATATATAATATATATTCCTTGACTTTTATATATATATATATATTTATATATATATATTATATATATATAAATATATATATATATATACTATATGATATATAATATATATATATATATATATATATATATAATCCTTTACTTTAATATATATATATATATATATATATATATAGTTATTAATATATATATATATATATATATATATATATATATATATATATAATAATATATATAGTATATATATATTCCTATTATATTAATATAATATTATATATATATATATAGTATATATATATATATATATAATATATATATATATATTATATATTATATATATATATATAATATTATAATTTACAAATTAAAATCTGAGTTACTCCAATTAAAACATTTTCTTTCATTTAAATCGTTTCTATGTGTGATTCCATAATGTAACTTTAATATATTTCAAGATTCTTTTTTCTCATTATTATAAGATTATAAATTTTTATTATTTTATTTGTTTTATTATTAATATTTTTGTTATGAAAATATTTATTTATTATGTATAGTATTGAAACATATTATTTATAAACATAGTATTTATAAACATTTTTATACTCTAAATTCACAAAGTCTAAATTCACAGATAAGATCTCCGCCAATTGCTTTGGGCACGGAATAGTCGTATTTTTAATGTGTTAAAAAGCGTATTTAAATAGCGGCAATTCTTCCCTTTTTCGTTTCAAATTTTGCATAATCTTTTATATTTCTTATGTAATAATTTCATTTATTGGACCAACTTTCGCAAAAAATAAGATGAATATTTAATCGGAACATACTGAAATTTTGCAAAAATAGACGTTTCTCTAATGTCAAGCTCGTGCTTGAGCACGAGTAGCACGAGTGAAGGAGTCGCCTCTGATATATATATATATTATATCAGTATATTATACTATATATATAATATATATATGATATTAAATTATATATATATATATATATATATATATAAATAAATATATTATATAAATATAATATATATATAAGTATATATATAAATATAATATATATATAATCTATATATAAATATATATATTATAATATATAGTAATTATATATAGTATATATATAAATTTAATTAAAATATTAATATTAAAATTTTAAATAAATAATATTATATATATATATATATATTATTATATTAATCATATATATATATATATATATATATATATAAGTATATATATATAATATAATATATATAATAAATATATATCTATATATATATATAATAATATATAATATATATATATATATATATATATATATATATATGATTCAGGGAATGTATCCGATAGTATCTGGTATAGGTATCGGGTATCGTAGTATCGGCCATTTTGGATGTATCGGTATGTATCGGTATCGGTTAAAATGGCCGATACTAGCGATACTTCTACATTTTGGGTGAAAAATTATGAGAAACTTTAGATTCAATAATAAATCTAGTTGATATAGATAGCTAGTACCAAGTTATATTTTTTTTCCTCGATTCCTTGTTAACTTAGATTTTTAGCGTTTCTTCAAATTGGTCTTTAGCGTAAAATTTACTTATTTGGACAGCCATTATTATATTTTATACAGATTTATCTACTTTTTTATTTGATCAATAATTATTTTTTTTTTTTTTTTTTTGTACGCAAATTTTCGTGAGAGCGTGTGAGTGCGTGAGTGTTTTTAACTTTTCTGCATTATTCATATTTTAGATATTTGCGGTAAATAGGGTTTTATCGTTTAAAATTTAGGTTTAGCGTAGCGAAAAATTTTCCCTTCAATTCTCTCCTGGTTTTTTTTTTTTTTTTTTTTTTTTTTTTGTGGTGATGCGTGTGCTGTGCGTGTGTCGTGTATGAATAGCAGATTCTGCAACAGGCCGTGCTTTCTTTTTGACTTACCAACATCAATGGCTTGCACTCTAACTCTGCATCCATGTAATACTACCTCTCTAACTCTAAACTAATTTTAGGCTCTTGTCCCTGAGTTTTTTCTACAGTATTCATCTTCAATCTCTTTTTACAAACCTTTTCTTATTTTATAATTTCCGTTTGAAGGTGGAGTATGTGCCTAGTAAGATATAAACATCCTATACACACGTCCTCGAGAATCTCGAATTCCTAACTTCGATGTTCTATGCTTAAAAAAATCTTTCTTCCTTCTACTACAATATTCTTATGCCTCTGCTACTGTTCTGCTAACAGAACAGATTTTCATGCCTTCTTTTGATGTTTACCTTACTACTTCTCACGGAGACTTTATATCTTCTCATCCAAATACTGAGGTCCTCTATTTAGGGGATTTCAATTACAGCAAAACTGAATTGTTGGATTCCTCTCGTACTTGATTTAGTTGGGAGGAAGTCGAATCATTCATAATCTCAACGATCTGGAGCAACTGATTTAATATAACCTACACACACATAGTCAATCGTCCCAACCGATCCTTGAACACACTTGACCTTTGTTTCACCACAAGTCCTTCTCTCTATAAATACTCCACCTTCGCCCCTATCGGTAAATCTGACCACAACCTATATCTCTTAATTTTAATACTTTCTCTCCAACATCCCACATCCTGCCCTACGCGGTTTTTCTGGCACTTTGATCGGGCCCGATTGGGGGGCCCTTGCGTTGCTTCTACGCTAACTGATAAATTGAAGTGACTGCAATTTGACTCTTACCACACTTTCAGATTTGGCCAATAAAGTGGGAATGTAATGTGTTTAATGGATGAGCAGTTCATTCTTTTTGGACTAAATCTTGTTCTCTCTCAAAATCCATGTTCGATCGTGCTTGTTCTCTGCCATTCAGGCTAAAGACAATGCTTATCGGGTGTGGAAAAATTCTCCTCGTTCTCCTATCACTCTTGCCAATTTTCACTCATTCAGCTAGGAAATCGTTGCAGGGATACTCTTTCGACGAGCAACGCGGGATCTTTCATTATCCCACGAAAATGGCGCCTGCCTTCCTTGTTCTGCTACTAACAAAATTCTCTCTGGTCACTCTTGCCAAAAACATCTGCTAACAACTTCTGAAATCATCCTTGCTTCCTCCTCTTTAGTCGCTCTATGATGATTTCCTGTTGTTAATACCTCCAACTGAAAGGCCAATCATCTCTTTGACCCTGGACGATTCTGGCAATCCTCATGCCTCCCCTTCTAACTCTCAGGTGTCCTATGTCCCTTTATTTATGATTACTTTGTTGGATGCGTGGGTTCCTGAAATCTATAATCTAGGAAGCGGGTGGCCGGAGCATGTCCTCTCCTAGTTTTGTAGGAAGTGGTGCTTCTCGGCTGACCCACACCTCGTTCAAGTTTTCTCTATGCTTAATACGAGCACGTTTGCTCAGTGTTGGAATCCGCGCATATGTCCAAAATATTTCCGAAAAAATGACCTGCTGCTCTGATCCTTTCTAACTTATGTATTAGCCCAATAGCCACTCACTCGTATTCTTGCCTAAGATCTTTAGAAATAATCTCAAGAACTCTCCATACCTAGGATCATCTGGTATCCTCTTTTCCTTCTTCTGATCACCAGTACGGCTTTCGGTGCTCGAGATCTAATTGACGATATACTTTCCTATTTAACAGTTTTATGGTTTTTCCGCCCTTATGAACTACGGGAAGACTTAGTGTGGGTGGCGCTTACATTATCAAAGCAAATTTGACGGGTATGGCACCGCGTCATTGCTGCTCCAAGCTCCCCCTTGGGTTTTCCTTCTTCTCTTTGCCTTTACTTATGTCTAGCTTTCTTTCAAATCGCTCAATGTTCGGCTGTTGTTGTGGGGCGACTTTTTTCCTTTTTTCTGTCAAAGTGGGTTCCTCCGGGGTTCTGTTTTTAAAATCTCCTAACTTTATTCCCTGCTTTCATCATATTACTTCTCACCTGCACATCTAACCTTATCCACTCATATGTCGGATTGACTTGACCCTTCATCTTCACTCATATCAATTTCTGCTTCCCTTCTTTACTTCCTAGAATTGCCTGTTCTCGTCCTAATTTTCGCGATTCTATTCTCGCTGATCTGGATAGAATTTCAGGTTGGGTCGTTCTCAAAGCTTGTGACAATTTATTCTTTTAAAAAACCCCACTTCTATAATCCTCTCTCTAAGACACTTAAGCCTTTCTATCCCTCTTTTCGACGGTCCTCGGTCGTCTTCCCTGTTGACAATATAAACATCTTAGCCTTAACATAAACAAAAAAATGTTTGAAAACCTCAAATCACACAATGGTTGCTAGGGCGGCCGCAAAGAAAGTGGGAGTTCTGTTTAGAGTGCGAGACCTGCCTTTTTTTCCTCTTCTCAGTTACTCCCCCTATACGAAGGGTCTCATCACCCTGTACTGGAGTATGCTCATATTATGTTGGGGCGGGGCTCTGTTTCATCGGTCTTTGTGGCATATGGTCATCAAGAGGCCAAAAGACTCATAAACCTGTCCTGTACTTTCTAGTTCACCCTTGACCCTTTATATTGCCGGCGCATGCTGGTGCTTTATCCCTTTTCTATAGGTGCTGTAGAGGCAAGTGCTCGAGGAAACTTTTCACCGTGTACAACCACCTTTACGACGCCCTCGTAGCACAGGGGGTGCTGTGTCGGCATCAGTGATTTGTTGTGTTGATGTTAGTAAATCCAGACTGTTCACGTGCGGTGGCGTTCTTTCTTTCCTGGCACCGTCTGTTCTGTGAATCTCGTTCACAATCTGTTTCCTTACTCAATTTAAATTTCCCTCACTTTAAAGCCTGCGTCGTGCTCATTCTGCGTAATTTGCGTATAGATGGATTTTTGAGGCTTCAACGACCACTCCTTGAAATAGGGTTCTGCCCGTGAGCGGCGGTGAAACTGTAAAAAAATAAATAAGTAAAGGGGTCCTAATAAGGAATTCCTTAAGCTAGCGGAAAACTCCACAAGAATGGCACCTCCGACGGTGAACCACTTCTTGAATGCATTAAATCTATGCATAACCGAGGAGCTTGCTTCGCTTGACAAAAAAAAGAAAAAAAAGAGAAACCAAAAAAAGCCAGAGAAGTTAGAAGCCGCCTTATCTGCAACTCCTGGCAACAGCACTGATAGTGACGAATGGTGGCTTTCAAGCAAATTAACCACTTGAAGATGTGGATTTGGATAAGTTAAGACTTTTGATAAGTTCCATGGCCGAAATTGCATTGACATCTTCAGTTCACCGCTTCAAAGAACACACCAGGGAACCCTCATCGTAATAACGGTGAAGAGACAGTCATTTCAAGGACAAAGATAATTCAAAAATTTGCAGTCTGTGAAATAGGAGATGAGGCTCTACGAAACATGAGATGCTGCCTACAAAAGAGAATCCTTTCATTGGTGGCCTGAAAATGGGCCAAGGTTTTCATTATTATCATCAGTGCTTGCAAACAAATCAGTACCTCCTTCATGCAGTCGAGAGAGAGCGTATTTATAGTGTAGGTAGAAGTAAACACCCAAAAAGGGAACAGTGCTCTCGCCAGTAGTACTTAGTGAAAGCTAATGTTTTGCATCACAATTTGGTGAATTTTTTGAATTTGAGTATGAATGATATCTATCTTCAAAGGAGTATTTTATTATGTCATATTTGAGTAATAGCGTTTTTTTTATTTTAACTTTCGATGATTAATTTGAGGTCTCTTCTTTTCAATATTTTTATTCTTTATATTATAGCTAGTTAAGAATCTTCTTGTAAATTGTAATCAATGTTAAAACATAAAAGCTACTACTAAACTTTGTTAATACTTGAAAATGGAAATGGAGATATTTTTAATAAAACAAACATAAAAAAGTATTAATATTATATTTGCAATTAATATTCCTTAAAGGTAACTATTTTAATTATAAAAATTAAATATACTTGGCACAACCAAATATGAAATATAAATGACTAAGTATTGTTGTAAACAGGAATCGGCAATCTTGAGTGCCTAGCAGTGCACAAATTTTCTATCTTATTACTGTGTATTTATTAATATAAATTAAAGTATCGGGTATCGGTATCGGTAATCGGTATCGGCACCTAACAAAATAGAGATCCGGTTATCGTGCGTAACGTATCGGCCTCTTTCTGGTAATCGTCAAGTCCCTTAATATAGTATATATATATATAATAGTATACTATATAAGTATATAAAATAATATATATTATATATAAAAAATATATATAAAATATTATATAATTTTATATAATATATATATTATATATATATACTATATATATATATATATTATATGAATATATAATATATATATAGTATATATATTTATAATATATAATATATATATATATTTAATATATATATATATATATATAATATATATATATATAATATATATATATAATGAATAATATATGTATGCAACCTATCATCTTATTCATCTGTCTATCTATTGATGAATAGTTTTTCAAACTGTTTTTCAAACAATGTTAAACAAGGTCAGTTTAATTATATTTAAATGTAATGTTTCATTTCACAAAATTAACAGAAAATTCAAACCCTTTTTTAATTTAAAAGACAAATTATATTGCATTAATAATATTATGTTTTGATTGCTCTATGAATAGGCCATTATAAAACATTGTAATGTCAATCTTTCAAAGCATTTATGTATTTCATACTGTAAATATGTGGTATGTGTTGTGTGGTGTATGTGTGTGTGCAAATCCATGGTTATATATGAAAGAATAGATACACACACACACATACACAGCACACAGCAATCACAACAGACAGCACCAACACACTACACACCATCACGGTCATATATAGAAAGAATAGATACACACACACATACATACAACACAGCATACAAGCAGACTGATTGAAGTGAAAGAAAAGAATCGATTAATTAATTATAAAAAACACATCAGGTTTTAACATGGAGAAATAATTGTGAGGACAAATATAGGAGCGAATTCATATGAGAAAAAAAAATCATTTTTTTTTCTTTTAATTTTTAATTTTTCCTCCACAAATTACGAGTCATATATATATATTTATATATATATATATATATATATAATATTAATATATATATATAATATATATGTAAGTATATTTATATGTACGCAATACAAGTGATCTAAGATGTACAACATGAAACCTTTATTGGACTTCATAATATAAATTTATATATAAATATATATATATATATATATATATATATAATATATTAATATTATATCTATTATATATATATATATTATATATATATATATCTACTTCTAATAACACTTAATGATATATCTAAATGAAATTTAAGTAATAGATATTTAATTATATATATATACATATATATATAATATCATAATTAAATTTCATCATATAAGTTATTTATTGTCGCAATACAAGTGATCTAAGATGTCACAAATATATATATATATAATAATATATATCATATATATATATATATATATATATATATATATATATATGAGTTCCCGGTAGCTCAGTGGATTAAAGTGAGTCTTTCTCGCTTTAAGATCGTACTTCCTCTCCCGAGGCGAGATTTCAAATCTTTGTCTGGCTACCTGAACGGACACTAAAAAATTGCCGTCAGTAGGAGATTTCTGGTAATATTTAATTACAGTTCCAGCATTGTGAATACACTAATCTTCAATAGCCACACATCACTAAAATAATAGCCAACACATACAAAAGACAATCTATTACAACATCAGTTCTTAATCTGGGAGATAGTGCCCCCTGAGGGCGCAGGGCTTGATTAAGGGAGCAGTAAGCTATAGGGGGTGCTGAGAGGGGGCATTCTACTAACATAATAAAATTAAATCATTATCTGCAATAGCAATTCTATTATACATGACAGTGAAATGAAATTACTCCTACTCGCTTTCCCTTCTTCATTCTTAATGGAGATTGGATTCAGTGTAATGTGGCAATAAACAGCAAATTAAATTGATAATTAGTCAAAGAGAAGCCTTCCAACTTCGCTTCGCAATTTCTTTCACCATTTCCACATCTAATTGTTGACTCTGACCAGGAGGTCTATAAAATGTAATGGCGAATTGCATTTTCTGTATGATTTATTATACATAAGGATGTCTACCCACACAGATACAACACGTGGCTCAATCGTTAGAGCGACAGAATCGCATGGTATATATATATCCCTTGCCCGGATCCTAGGTAGAAATTACCTAGAGAAGTCGCCTGTAAGGTGAGAACTTTTATATATATAAAAAAAAGTTTTAATGTCAGTCATTAAAACAGATTAAATATTGCTTTTAACATAAAGCACCATACCACCTCCCTTATTTCCTTTACGCTGGTATAAATAAATTGAATATCCTTTTATTTCGTATTCCAGAAAGGAGTCTCCATACAATTCTTCATTAACCCAAACTTCGTATGCAAATAATGTCTAGATTCTCCTTTATGGTATAACTTATCAGCTCATCTTTTATATATCTAAGGGCATGAGCATCTTGTAAAAGTATTTGATATTTAAAATACTGCTACTTGTATTTCTATCATCTTTATTTGAGCATGTAACAACGCTAGTTTTATTTATCTCATCACTATTATAGCTGCCATTGCTATAATTATTCATATCAAGATTTAGACCATCACCCCTAACTTTATCTAGTGTTTTGATAGACAAGTCTCCAAACTGGTACTGAAGAGCTCAACACCTTTACGACTCAAGTGAAAGCCGTCTACTGCAAAAAGATCTTTCCCAAGAAATTCTTTCCACAAATATTTTCTGAAAATATAATAACAAAACCCTTTTATTTACACATAAAGCCCTACTTCCTTATTTCTGACCAGCTCCTAACCTAGGTAAAATCTCAGAAATCATGCACCTTCTTCCACTAGCTTTCATATTCTCAATCAACCATTCTGCTATTAATTCTTCTGACCTTCTATGTCCTATATCATTTGTACCTACATGCACAATCATATTTGAATCAACATTTGTAAACTCAATCTTTCTATCTATCCTGTCCACAATATCACTCACTCTGGCACCTGGAAAACATACTCTCAATCGTTTCCTTCTATCCGTATTTGGAAGCTCCCATCCAGGTATCGTATTATAGAGTCTCCAATTAGCAATGTCTCAGCCTTTCCTTTATAAATCTAACATTACCATTGGTCCTCCCTCATCTCTCCTCACCTGGAAGACAGTCAAACCTGTTGTTGTAGGTCACAGGTGGACTGACTTTCAAGTTCGCAATCTTGTTATTTCTATTATTTACAACTCTGCATTCATCTGCAGATCTATTAACTACTACTTTAGCCTTTTCCCTCTCATCTTCCTGCCTAGTTGAATCACTAGTCCTCTCTACCCTTGTTTCCTACTCGCTCCTAGCCTAGACATCCCTGCTAACGTTTTTCCTAACACCTTCCTCCTTTCTTAACTCAAATACAAATCATTTAATTCATTCACATTTTCACTCATCCTTGCAATCTCCTTTCTTAGCAACACATTCTCTGTATTCAAAATACAGCCAGGGCAGCTATTCACATATGCACCTCTCACAGTCCTACAACTATAACACAGAACATACATAGTTTAAATTTTTATTAACTTTACTAACTTCAACCTATTATTTTACCAACTGCAGTTTATTAAATATCAGTAAAGCCTAAAATGAGATAAAGTAATATCTCAAAACAAATTAAAAATTTAAATAAGCTTGAATCTAGCTTAACATAGGCCTAGGTAAAGGCTATGGCTCTGGTAAACAATTTAAATTACACAGCACAGGAATAAAATTGCTTCGGGCCCAAAATTAGAGTATCCTTATGTATTTCCACCTGCTGAATTTAAAAATCACCATAAGAATGATCGATTAGCTAGCTCTTGCTTTGGATATACAGTGACATGTAAATTTTTTTTTTATAATCTACATTTGTTGTATGGGGAAATTTTCTTTATGGGAGCTCTCACATCTCTCAACTGACATAACCGAACATTCCCTAAATGTTTGTAGCTTATAAACATAACTGTTAATGTGATTGTGAGTTTCATATTGTTTGTTTTTTTGTTTTTTGTTTTTTTATTAGAATTTCTGGTTTTGGAGTGCTTTTGAAGTGTAAAATTTATAATATCAAAATACCACGAAAATGTATTAATTTAGGGAATGATTTTTGTTACATATGTGGTGAAATAACATTTTCGTCACAGAAACGCAATCAAACGCCCCTTGTGATGACTAAATATCAGCATTGTTTTGGTATGAAGGTAGGGGACCAGGAAAAGTCATGAGCTCCACATATATATTGCAACTCTTCTTCAGTTATACTGCGAGAATGGCTGAAAAATAAAAAAACGATGTATGGCTTTTTCTGTGCCAATGGTTTAGCGGGAACCTACAAACCATACAGATGACTGCTACTTCCACTTGACTCTACCTATAAAGGTAGGATTATCAAGGAAGAAAAGAGGAACAGTTGAATACTCGAATCTTTCATCTGCTATTCGATCTATTCCACATTCAGATAGTTTACCAGTTCCTACTCCACCTCAACATTTTGAGCCTGAAATAGAAAATAAAGACAGTGTGGATGAACAAGTACCCAACAAGCCTTCCACATCCCATGACCCAGATTTTTAGGTAAATGATGATACACCTCACAGACAGAGCCATACAGAATTGAGGGATTTCATTTGAAACCTTGACTTGTCAAAGAAGAAGGCAGAACGTCTAGGGTCAAGACTACAACAATGGAAACTTCTTCAATGTGATGTCAGAGTCTCACAGTACAGAGAACGTCAGAGGGATCTGCTTCCTCTTTTTTGAGAGGAAAAACAATCTGGTTGTTTACTGCCAAGTTAATTAATGCTTGATAAAATGTTTGAATTTGAACCATCATCCAACTGAAGGGGGGCTATTCATAGACTCCTTCAAGCTTAGTTTGAAAGCTGTATTACATTATGAGCCTGAAATAGAAAACAAAGACAGTGTAAATGAAGAAGTACCCAACAAGCCTTCCACATCCCATGACCTAGATTTTGAGGTAAACGATGATACACCTCACCGACAGAAGCTTAAGGAAACATTCTGAAAAATTTTTTTTACCCAGTGGTATTACAAAATTAATATAATAATTGTTAATGACTGTAGTGAAATACAGAAAAACTATTTAATAATCCATATAAACCAGCAAACACACATTATACAGTTAGTCTCTTAACTACTCTATCTTAGGGTTAAGCTATAGAACACTAACCTAGTTCAATACTCAACTAAAATAAATTAACAACTTAATAATCACAAAAAATAAGAATACAAATTTCTAAAAACCACAGTTAGATACACAATACTAATTTATTAACCAAACTCATTTACAAATAACAGATTCTTGTAGTAAAATGGGAGAGCAAAAAGAAACACACCTTCACTCAATGGCCACAAAACATTCAAGTAAAATTCTATATGAATATTCAATACTTTGCGAGTCTGTAACTTTTTTTTTTTCCTAAAGACGTCAGTCACTTTTTTTTATGCTTTATTATAACTCATTTATAGTCGATGCTGTGATTTTTTTTTATAAAAATCGAAGTTGCTGGGGTTCTGCCTGACTTTTACCATTATTATTATTATTATTATTATTATTATTATTATTATTATTATTATTATTATTATTATTATTATTATTATTATTATTATTATTATTATTATTATTATTATTATTATTATTATTATTATTATTATTATTAATATTATTATTATTATTATTATTATTATTATTATTATTATTATTATTATTATTATTATTATTATTATTATTATTATTATTATTATTATTATTATTATTATTATTATTTTTATTATTATTATTATTATTATTATTATTATTATTATTATTATTATTATTATTATTATTATTATTATTATTATTATTGTTATTATTATTGTTATTATTATTATTATTATTATTATTATTATTATTATTATTATTATTATTATTATTATTATTAGTAGTAGTAGTAGTAGTAGTAGTAGTAAAGTAGTAGTAGATTAGTAGAAGTAGTAGTAGTAGTTATTATTATTATTATTATTATTATTATTATTATTATTATTATGATTATTATTATTATTATTATTATTATTATGATTATTATTATTATTATTATTATTATTATTATTATTATTATTATTATTATTATTATTATTATTATTATTATTATTATTATTATTATTATTATTATTATTATTATTATTATTATTATTATTATTATTATTATTATTATTATTATTATTATTATTATTATTTTATTATTATTTATTATTATTATTATTATTATTATTATTATTATTATTATTATTATTATTATTATTATTATTATTATTATTATTATTATTATTATTATTATTTATTCTTATTTTTATTATTATTCTTTATTATTATTATTATTATTATTATTATTATTATTATTATTATTATTATTATTATTATTATTATTATTATTATTATTATTAATATTATTATTATTATTATTATTATTATTATTATTTTATTATTATTATTTTATTATTATTATTATTATTATTATCATTATTATTATTATTATTATTATTATTATTATTATTATTATTATTATTATTATTATTATTATTATTATTATTATTATTATTATTATTATTATTATTATTATTATTATTATTATTATTATTATTATTATTATTTTTATTATTATTATTATTATATATATATATGTTTTAAATAGTTAGAAGATATTATATATATATATATATATATATATATATATATATATATATATATATATATATATATATATATATATATATATATATATATATATATATATATATATATATATATATAATTTTGAATAAATATAGAACGGTATTTAATGTATTCCATGAAGCTCGTTAATTAATTAGGAGAGATTTCATCTTCGTTTATTTCGCCTTGAATGGACGCCGTCTTTGAAGGTGTTTCTCTTTCATTCTTTCAAACATTCAGATTTCTTCTTCGTTGTTAGATTGTGTATATTTATCTTGGTGTGGGTGTGAGTGTGGGTGTGGGTGTGGGTGTGGGTGTGGGTGTGGGTGTGGGTGTGGGTGTGGGTGTGGGTGTGGATGTGGGTGTGGATGTGTGTGTGTTAATGGGTGAATTTACTTCAGATTTCTTCTTCGTTGTTAGAGTGTGTATATTTATCTTGGGGTGTGTGTGTGTGTGTGTTTGTGTTTACGTGTGAATTTACTGATCTTGGAGAATATCGAAAATTGAGGAAGATAAAAACGAAGTAAAATGTCGAATGGTCTTTAAAACGAAAGGAAAACATCGATTGTATAATAAAAAAAAACACGATTAAATGAATTGGGGTTTAAAGGTTTTTACGGATTATATAATAGAAAACTAATGAACGTTTTTTTTCTTCCATATTTCATACAATAATGAACGAAATTTAAGGCAGCTTTTGTGAAACTATACGAAATAATTTGAAAATGAATAATAAAGATCTTTTTTGATTCGAGTTTAAATTGAACGAAAATATTTGCTCAGGGTTTTCGGTCTTAGGTTTGTTAGGCTGAAAGGTTTTATTTACCAAAGGTATTTTTTGAAGTTGTTTATCAATAGCTAATTTTGGATAAAGTTTCAAAATAAGGAAAATGAAAAAAAAATTAAAAATATATACAGTAGTAAGGGGTGGACAACTGACGGCCAAACCAGCTTCCGGAAGTTGCATGGCAAAATGTTGCTTTGCAACATCTGCAACATCCGGTTGCAACTTCCGGATGTCAGGGTTAGGGTTTTTAAGGTCAGGGAGACCGAATTTAAGGTCTGGAAGACCGACTTCAGAGGTTTTGAGCCTGAACTCAAGGGTTTTACCCCAAAAAGGGGGCTTAGCCCCCCCCCCCAAAAGTTTTTTTTTGATTCCTAGAAGGTTTTAAATAATCAATAGATCTGAAACTTGGAGGCTGGGTAGAGGAGCCAGAGTCGGAGTCGGATTCGGGTTCGGAGTCTAGAGACCCCGGAGGGGGTCCCTTCCTGAAAAGAAGAAATGCATGGAATGCAAAAACAGAGGAAGAAGAAGAAAGGAAGAAGAAGGAAGGAAGAAGAATGAGGAAGAAGACGAAGGAGGAATGAGAAAGGAAGAAGGAGGAGAAGGAGGTGTAGGAGAAGGATTCAGAGTCGGCAGCTGGAGCGGTGTGCCTGTTGTAAACATTCGTTTGCACAATACAATATCATTTGAATAAATCATTGAGGTAATTGCTTCTCTGTTCTATCATACATAGACATCTGCAAGATAAACCTGTCTTTCAGCCAAGACTTACTTATTTTCAGTTCATTTTCTTTTATAAATGCTAACTAATATAATTTTTTCCTTAAATTGAAACATGCATATATTGTTTAAGTTATTTTTTTATGTTTTTATTTATTATTTATAATTTCTTGTGTCTAATTTAATATCTCTTTGTTCTTTATTTTTTTATTTTCTTTTTAACTTTCTTAATTTAAATTATTTAACCAATTTATGTTTAATATTTTATTTTTTTAATTTAAATTTATTTTTCTTTTTTTTTTAAAATTTTTACTTGATTTATTTTTATTTTGCTTTTATTTTAGTTTTCTATTTTATTGTTCGGTAGTAATCAGAAGCTTTTTACTTTTTGTTTTCAATTTAAATTTACTTAAAACTTTACCCTTATATTTGCTATTTACTTTATGAGTTTTATGTTTTATAATCCAAATTTTTTTCTTACATGTTTATGTAGAGTAAATGCCTTAACAAACCACCACTGCCTCTCCTATCTATTGATCTATTGATTGATCTATTGGATCTATTGATCTCAAATCACGCTTGTATCATATCACAAAACTTTATTTATTGCTGTTTCGGTCATTTTGTTTACTAAAAATTTATCTTTTATGTTGCAACTAAAACTTCTGGCATTTTTACTGCTTCAAAGCAGTAAAATCAGTAATAATCAGTAGCAACAAATCACTCTATCTCCTACCCTCCATGATCTATTGACTATTGATCTATTGATTCATTGATCTATTGATTAAGTCATATTTTGTATAGCATGGAACACAAAACTTTTATATTGCTTTGTTTTTACTATTTTGTTTCTTTACTAAAAATTACTCTTGTAACTTGCAATTTGCATTTTTACATACTGCAGTAAATTCAAACGTAACTGGTCACCACTTACCTTCACCTCCACATGATGTCTATTGATCTACTGATCTATTGATTCAAATCATACTTTGTATAACACAAAACTTTATTTATTTTTGTTTTGTTTTCTTTTATCATTTTTAGCTTGTGTTCACTTTTATGTTATTAACTTAAAATTTGCATTTTACATGCCTTGTGCAGTAGGTCCAGTAATCAGTAAATCACCACTCTCTACCCTGGCCTCTTCCATGATCTGGCTGATCTGTTGACTGTCAAGTATTCCTTTGTATAATATGGTCACAAAACTTCTTTATTTATTTTTGCTTGCTTTCTTTATCATTTTGTTTTTACTAAAATTATTTTTTTTATGTTTATAACTTTTAAAAATTTGCATTAGTAAATCAGTAAAAATCAGTAAATCAAAATTTGCAACAAATCACTTCACTTCTTACCCTCCTACCCTTCCATGATCTATTGATTCATTGATCTGTTGATCTATTGATATATTGATCTTTTATTTACTTTAACACAAAATTTTTTTATTTATTTGTTTGTTTTCTTTCTTTAAACATTTTGTTTAATTTTTATTCTTTTATGTTTATAACTTTGTAATCGTATTTGCCATACCCAGTAGAAATCAGTAAATTGCAAATGCGTTCAAATCGTCCAGCCATCTCACCCCCACTTTCCATGATCTATTGGGATTCAGTCATATTTGTATACAGGGTTCATCAAACTTTTATTTATTTTTGTTTTGTTTCTCTTTAAACATTTTGTTTTTTACATTTTAAGGCAGTAATCATAAATCAGTAAATTATAACAACCCTCCTCTACCTTCCAAAGATAGAATCAACAATTGATCTATTTATACAAGTCATATTTGCTCAACTTTGCGCAAAAACTTTATTTATTTGCCTTTGCTTTCTTTAAATATTAGTATTGACAAAAACAATTATTTGCTTTGTTTATAATTAAATTCTGCATTTTTACATACCTTAAAGTAAATAAATCAGGGAATAGTAAATCAGTAAAGTAGTGGAAAGTAGTAAACAGTAGTCAAATCGTACCGCAATCAAAACAGTAAATCAAACAGTAAATAGTCTCATTTTTCTAGAAACCTAGTCATCTTAGTACATCTATTTGTTCTAGCATTTACAAAGACGTTTCTTTTTGGACTAAGTCATATTTTTAGAGTAAGATGGAACATAAAAACTTTATATTTATTTCTTGTTTTGTTTTCTTTAAACATTTTGTTTTTACTAAAAATTTGCTTTTATGTTTATGACTTGTAATTTGTATTTTTACATGTTTCAAAGTATAAATCAGTAATCAGTAACAATACATATCCTCCCTACCCTCCATGATCTACTGACTACCGATCTGCTGATCTATTGATCTGTTGATCCATTGACCATTGATTTTCAAGTCATAGGCTTTTGCGGGAACATATCACGGTACCTTTATTTATTTTTGTGCCTTTGCTTTCAAATGTTTTTTTACTAAAAATATTATTTATTTTTTAAAGCATTCCTGTTTAAAATA
>JABUQX010042070.1:27500-32500 GCA_015478945.1 Trachelipus rathkii
AACAAAACAAAATAAATAAAAGTTTTTGTGTTATGTTATACAAAATATGACTTGAATCAATAGATCAATAGATCAATAGATCAATAGATCAATAGACCATGGAAGGGTAGGAGGATGAATGGATGGTAGTTTGATTTACTGATTTACTGATTTACTGCCTTAAGGTATGTAAAAACAAAATGTTTAAAGAAACAAAACAAAAATAAATAAAAGTTTTTGTGTTATATTATACAAAATATGACTTGAATCAATAGATCAATAGATCAATAGATCATGGAAGGGTAGGAGGGTGGCTGGATACTTTACTGATTTACTGATTTACTGATTTACTGCTTTAAGGTATGTAAAAATGCAAATTTTTAAAGTTATAAACATAAAAAGAATAAATTTTTAGTAAAAACAAAATGTTTAAAGAAAAAAAAAAAAAATAAATAAAAGTTTTTGTGTTATGTTATACAAAATATGATTTGAATCAATAGATCAATAGATCAATAGATCAATAGATCAATAGATCATGGAAGGGTAGGAGGGTAGAGTGGGTGGTTTGATTTACTGATTTACTGATTTACTGATTTACTGCTTTAGGGTATGTAAAATGCAAATTTTTTAAGTTATAAACATAAAAAGAATAATTTTTTAGTAAAAACAAAATGATTAAAGAAAACAAAACAAAATAAATAAAAGTTTTTGTTTTTGTGTTATGTTATACAAAATATGACTTGAATCAATAGATCAATAGATCAATAGATCAATAGATCATGGAAGGGTAGGAGGGTAGAGTGGGTGGTTTGATTTACTGATTTACTGATTTACTGCTTTAGGGTATGTAAAATGCAAATTTTTTAAGTTATAAACATAAAAAGAATAATTTTTTTAGTAAAAACAAAATGATTAAAGAAAACAAAACAAAAATAAATAAAAGTTTTTGTGTTATGCTATACAAAATATGACTTGAATAAATAGATCAATAGATCAATAGATCAATAGATCATGGAAGGGTAGGAGGGTAGAGTGGGTGGTTTGATTTACTGATTTACTGATTTACTGCTTTAGTATATAATACGCAAATTTTTTTAAGTTATAAACATAAAAAGAATAATTTTTTTGTAAAAACAAATGTTTAAAGAAAACAAAAACAAAATAAATAAAAAGTTTTTGTGTTATTATAAAAATATGACTTGAATAAATAGATCAATAGATCAATAGATCAATAGATCATGGAAGGGTAGAGGGTAGAGGTGGGTGGTTTGATTTACTGATTTACTGATTTACTGCTTTAGGGTATGTAAAAATGCAAATTTTTAAGTTATAAACATAAAAAGAATAATTTTTTTAGTAAAAACAAAATGTTTAAAGAAAACAAACAAAAATAAATAAAAGTTTTTGTGTTATGTTATACAAAATATGATTTGAATCAATAGATCAATAGATCAATAGATCAATAGATCAATAGATCATGGATGGGTAGGAGGGCAGAGTGGGTGGTTTGATTTACTGATTTACTGATTTACTGCTTTAGGGTATGTAAAAATGCAAATTTTTTAAGTTATAAACATGAAAAGCATAAAATTTTAGTAAAAACAAAATGTTTTAAGCAAATAAAATTTAAAAAGTAATTAAAAAAAAAAAATTTAAATTGAAAACAAAAAGTAAAAACATAAAGAATAAATGTAAAATGAAACTTATAAAAATAAAGTTAGAAAAAAAAAAAATAAAAAAAAAAAAAAAAAAAATAAAAATTAAAAATAAAAAAAAAAAAAAAAAAAAAAAGTTAAATAAATTAAAATAAAATAATTAAACATAAAAAAAAATAGTTAAAAATAAATTTAAATTAAAGAAGAGTTAAAAAAAAATTATAAAAATTAAATTAAACACAAAGTATAAATGTAAAATAAAAAAAAAAAAAAAGCAAACAATATATGCATGTTTCAATTTAAGGGAAAAAAATTTATATTAGCTAGCGTTTATAAAAAGAAAATGAGATTTGAAAATAGAAATGTCAGTCTTCAACATTTAGAAAGACGGGTTATCTTTGCAAGATGCAATGCAATTGACGATATGTACATGATAGAACAGAAGCAGTTATGTGAACAGTAATGATATTGTATTATTAAACGAATGTTTACTAACTAGGCACCGCACCGGCTCCAGCACCGGTGTCGGTACCGACTCTGAATCCTTCTCCTACTCCTCCTTCCTCATTCTTCTTCATTCCTCCTTCCTCATTCTTCTTCCTCTCTTCTTCTTCTTCCTTCTTTCTTCTTCTTCCTTTCTTCTTCTTCCTTTCTTCTTCTTCCTCTGTTTTGCATTCCATGCATTTCTTCTTTTTTCAGGAGGGGACCCCTCTGGGGGTCTCTAGACTCCGAACCCGAATCCGACTCCGACTCTGGCTCCTCTACCCAGCCTCCAAGTTTCAGTCTTCTGTGATTATTTAAAACCTTCTAGGAATCAAAAAAAACCCTTTGGGGGGGGCTAAGCCCCTTTTGGGGGTAAAACCCTTGAGTTCAGGCTCAAAACCTCTGAAGTCGGTCTTCCAGACCTTAAATTCGGTCTCACCGACCTTAAAAACCTAACCTTGACACGTCAAGCTTGAAAAACCGGATGTTGCAAGATGTTGCTTGCAACATGTGCAACTTCCGGTTGCAACTTCCGGAAGCTGGTTTGGCCGTCAGTTGTCCACCCCTTACTACTATATACATTCATTGAAAATAAGTTAAAAAATTAAAATTATTCATTCTTCGAGGACAGAGGTATCCATAAGTATACGACAGTTGGTGTAGGTAGAGATGATATCGAAGTGAAAAGTAGGATTGATTTTGTGTTGCTGAAGATGTTGAATTATGTGTTGGATGTTAAAATCAGTGAGGGGGTTGTGAATGGGAATATCAGATAATTGTTGTTTTATATTAAAGTAAGTTGGTGGAAGGAATTGAAATTGAGAAGGAATTGAGAAGAACTAAGTAATAGATGTTAAGTAAACAGATTTATAAGGAAGAGTATCTGAGGGCATTGAAAATGTCAATTGAATGTGAACAAGATGAAGATGGGCAAATCTGGAAGCAAATGTTAGTAGAGCAAGAGAAGTATATCGGTTTCCTAAAGTAGGAAGAAAGAATGAAATAGTGAGTGGTGGAATGAAGTGATGCAAGCAGTTAAAAGTAAAAAAAAGGCGTGGTTTAATATGCTAAAAGCCAGTGATGATGCTTCGAATGAAAGATGTATGGAAATATATAAGGACGAAAAAAGAACACAAATAGTTCCCTACGTAGGAGGAAAAAATGAGGTAAATGAACAGGAAGTTGTTCTGGAAGAAAGTGCAAAAAGTTAAGAAAGAGAGTAAAGGGAATCTTCGTAGAACAATGAATAAGGATTACCTTTCGTGACTGATGAAAGGAATGTGAGGAGAGTGTGTATAGAGGACTTCGAAAATCTGCTAACATTTGTTGAGTGTTGTGGAGAATATAAATGTTGGTAATTTTTTTGAAAGAGTGCTTCGAGTGACTGAGGGGCTAAGTGTTGAAGAACAAGTTGCATTTAGAGGTGAGTGAGAATTTCCAGATCAAACTTTTACGTTAAAGCAAATAAATAATGAAAATGAGAAAGAGAAGAAGATGAAATTGTATTTATTTTTATGGATTTACTACAGGTGTATGATAGTATTAATAGGGAAGCTATGTGGATGGTGTTGGTGATATGTGGTGTTAGTGGTAGGCTTCTGAATGGAATCAAAGGTATGTATATAGATAGTGAAACAAGTGTAAGAATAAATGGAGAGGAGAGTGAATGGTTTAATATTAAGAGAGGAGTGAAGCAAGTATGTGTTATGTCACCATGGCTATTTAACTTGTATTTGAATTGTGTAATAAAAAAATTAACGGTATGGGTGCCAGGGGAGGGTGTAAGACTGATAGAGAATGAAAGAGATTGAGGGACATCTTGCTTAATATATGCTGGTTTTGTGTGACGAATTTGAAGAAAGTGTGAGGTGATTGGTGGAGTAGTTTGGTAGGGTGTGTAAAAGGAAGGATAAGCAACTGGGGAAAGTATCTAAATTCAAATATTTAGACTAAATGTTGGATGCAAAGGGAACTGATTATTTAGACTGTAAAAGGAAAGTTGTAAATGGCAGGATGGTGACTGGCGCAATTTAAACCTTTGGTGAATACAAATGGACCGAGTCTTGAGTAGTTTAGGGTTCTGCATGAGGGTAAGTTGCTACAGGTGTTAATGTATAGTAATGAAACTATGGTTTGAAATAAGAGATATAGGTCCAACGTGAGAGTCTGTTCAGATGGATAGTCTTAGGCAGGGCTGCGGAGCCGGAGCGGAGCCGGAGTCGGAGCCGGAAAAAAATTTCCCGGCTCCGCAGCCCTGATTTCTTAGGAACGTGTTAGGTGTGAGAAGAATTGATAAAATTTGGAATGAACACGTTGGGAGTTGTATGATGTGAACAAAGGCTTAAAGGAGAGAATAAATGAGTGCATTAAGATGAGTTTGGTCATATGGGAAAGATGTATGATAGTGCGCTGATTAAGCGAATATATAGTGGTGAGTGTGCTGGGAGACCAAAGAGAAAGTGCATGGAGTCAGTTAAAGAGTGTCTGAAGAAAAGGGATGTGAGTTTTGCAGAGGCAAGAAGAAAAGGTGTTTAATAAGAGGGAATGGCGGAATTTTGTGAGGGGTCATATTTGTGGGCTTGGTCCAGGGAATGAACCCTTACATTAACGAGCAACCACAGTGGGGGTTCTGTAGTCGTGGTGTTAAGTTTTGATGAGTTTGCTAGAGGAACTCTAACGAACCCATCAAAACTTCAATCCCGTAAACCTAACTGTACCTGACTGAATTTGATGTTTTATTTATAAATATATATTAATATAGGAGATTATATATTATATAGATAATATACATATTTATATATATGTATATATATATATCATATATATATAATATATATATATATATATATAATTATATATAATATATATTATATATAACAATAT
>JABUQX010042071.1:0-7500 GCA_015478945.1 Trachelipus rathkii
ATGATGTCTTTTTTAACCTAGAAGAAAGCTTATACACAACATGGAACGTGGGAGCTCTTAAACTCCACTCGCTTGTTTCCGAGGAAAGTTCCCTCTTCTTTAAATTAAATCCTTCTTCAGACATAATATTCTATCCAGGTTCGGTTATCTTCCGTTCAATCACCCATTACCTGAATAAAAGGCGTTCCGCAGGACAGTACTTCTGTTCTAAGTGATATTATTTTATTCCTTCCGGTTGAGTGGTAGCGGATATATGGTGACTATTCTTTTTGTTACTTGCGTGAGGCCGGCCTATCCTTTTTGTTTTTTATTGTGGTCTATAGTTCTTACTTTTGCCTCTTCTTTGTTGATTATGTTATGAGTCGCTTGGGCGGGTCTGTTATCTATATTTTGCCTGGGGGTGCTTAGGCTGCTCGATTTCTGGGAAAGGCAACTTCAACCGTCACAATGGGGGTAATTCCCATGGCTTCCATTTCTCACCCAACCAAAATCTCAGCAGTTACTATTAGGAAAAAAGGCGGTCGAAAGAATCTGGACACCTTCCTCCCGCGAACCTAACCTTTATGATGGGTTGCACTTATTCCTGTAACGCTTCACAAGTCATAATTTCCTAACTCGATTTCTTAAATACCCGCCAACATATGCACCGCACCATTTAAACTCCTGGAAAACGACTGTCATCGCATGCTTGGACCTATTGCATCATCTCGCCTTAAAATCTTGGGATTGATGATCGCAAGTCTCTTTTATGTCTTCACACCGCCTTAATCCAATCGAAGCTGAATTATGGCTGCGTAGTATCACCACTGGAGCCTTCCGAGCATCCCCTCGGGTAAGCCTTGAAGTTGAATCAGATGTGATACCACTCTCTCTCTTCGAAGGGGATACATCATGTGCACAATTATCTTCGTTTTCAAACTCCAAAGTCTGCTTTCGACACCGATTCTGCGGGAGATAAGTCAGAAGGATCTTTACTAGTCATTTGCAAACACAGTCTATAACATTCTTAACTTCCTCAACATTCCTTTGCAAAAGGTGCTGTCTTTCTCTTACGGCGAAGGATATACACCTTGGCTATTCCTTTCTCCCACCACTTGGCTGGTCCTTCACTCTCTCTCCAAGTCTAGCCACCTTACTGCCTTGTTAAAGGCCTCATTCCTGTCTCATTCCACAGTTTGCGGTGGATTTGCTCCAGTGTTTAGTGACGGCTCTAAAACAGGGACAGTGTGGGAGCGTCTGCAGTCTTTCCTGTCCGCAACCTCTCCCATACTTCATGCTTTAATTTTTACTGCAGAATTAATGGCAATAATGATTGCCCTTTCTAGAAATTTATCCCTTAACCAAGGACCACTCTGCATATGTCATATTCAGATCGTTTCAGGCCCCTCCAAGAGCTGGAAAAGCCCCTTATTTCTTAAAAACACAATGGTATCCGCTGTAAAACATTTTCTTCGGCTGTTCCGCTCCCGTAAGAAACAAATCATACTATGTTGGACTCTCTTTCACGTAGGGGTAACTGCAGCAACGAAATCGCTGACAGAGAGGCCAAAATTGGCCGCCTCTTCGTTTCGGAGCGTTCTAGGTACCTCCTGGATGCCATTACACAAGGTCGCCTCCCATCAACTGATTATTATGCTGCTCTCCGACATAACTGTGCATATTAGCAAGAGTGCTGGATGATGTGATCGCGAGGGGCGAAAAACTTAGAAATATAAGGCCGAACATTGGTGAGCGGTCTTCTCTCTCTCACCGACGAAAGCGCTCACGAGTGATACTGCACGCCTTTCATATGGCCAGCACAAATATCACTCACACCACCTGCATGTCACGACCGCCTCCCATCTGCAAATTTTGCCGTCCCACCGCGCAATCTGTTCACCATATCTCATTGATTGGTCCCAACGGACCCCATTTTTCGACGTCGTCATTTTTCCACTTATTGGCATAACACTTCTAAAAGGTGTATCCCGATATCTTATATCATGAGAATCCTCATCATACCTTTTTAACATTATAATACTTATTTCTCTTATCTTCAAGAATTGAATATTCTTTAAACATATTGTTATTAGTAATATTAGGATTATTATAATTTGAAGGAGCATCTTTATTTAGGCTTTTATTCATTTTTGACTGATTATTCATGTTCGCCATCAAATTTCGTGACATTTAAAATATGTATAAGCCAGGACCCACCCATGGAGTTTGATTACTCAACCGTGTTGTCTTCTTCTCTGTGGGCCGTTGGTGGGTTCCTGTATCACGAACAACTTTCTCTCTCTCTCTCTCTCTCTCTCTCTCTCTCTATATATATACGTATATATATATATATGTATAATATAATATATTATATAATTATATAGAATTAATTATTATATATATATACTATATATATGATAATATTATATATATATATATATATATATATATATAATTGAAGTGAAAAATCTGGAGACTGAATAAAATACTAATAAAATTAAGATTAATAGCAGGCATGTTCTCTGACAAACGACTTTTAAAAATATTTAATACTTTTTATTCCAAGTGTGGCAAAAAAAAATAGAGAATGGGAGGTTTTTTTAAGGCTTCGGTAAGCAAATACATGGAAGATAAAGATGGCGACTAAGTGCTGGGTCAGTGAATTGAACAAAAGAATTGTTTACAAAATTGTAGAGTATGAATTCTCCTCAAAACAGAAAACATGTCACTAAAGACTAAAGGGTGACGAGTGACAGTCACTTTGGAACTTAAAATTGGAAGTTCAGAGGCGTCTTGACCTGTTAGACTTTAAAAGAATTTTGGTTTTAAAATGAAAATTTTTGTTTTTGCGTCATTGCTTTTCCACAATATATAGATGTATAACAAAATTTCTTGCTCTTCTAAACTATAAAAAGGCAAGCAGATGTTATTACTATGCAATTGGAAAGCACAATAATAATAATAATAATAAAAAAAATAATAATAAAATAATAATAATAATAATAATAATAATAATAATAATAATAATAATAATAATAATAATAATAATAATAATAATAATAATAATAATAATAATAATAATAAAATAATAATAATAATAATAATATAGGAATACAACATCAAGCTTCGATTTTATAAAAGTTTTAGATTTCACTTCCAATGTTCTAAATATTTATTTTGTACGTTATTGAGTTTTCTTAAAATAATTTTTGAAAATAATTTACAAAAGAAGTATTTTTTAATTTATAAATTTGTGGGTTATAACATAAATTTATATTTATATAAATTTATATAACATAAATTTATATAAATTTATATAACAAATTTATATACTGTTTAAATGCAAAATAATAAAATATTTTTATTCATTTGGTGAAGCTCAATAACTCTGAAAACTGATACTTTTATGTCCTCACTTTTATAAACTCTTCAAAACTACGTTTTTTGTTTTTTTTCCCAAAAAAAAACTACTTTTTGTCGTTTTTTTTTAACATTTCAGCTCTTAATAAGCGTATGGTCGTTACATTAAGGTGATCTTTATATGAGGGTGTTCTTTATTGGGGATGACCTTTATACAGAGGCGGTCTATATATAAAGGTGGTCTTTATATAAAAGAGGCCTTTATATAGAGATGGTCTTTATACAAAGTGGTCTTTATACAAAGGTAATCTTTATAGGAAGGTGGTCTTTATATAAAGGTGGCCTTTATACAGAGGTGGTCTTTATACAAAGGTGGTCTTTATACAAAGGTTGTCTTTATATGAAGGTAGTTTTTATAAAAGGTGGTCTTCATATAGGGGCAGTCTTTATATGAAGGTGGTCTTTATACAGAGGTGGTCTTCATATGAAAATGGTCTTTGCAGAGGGTGGTCTTTATATGAAGGTGTTACTTACACAGAGGTGGTCTTTTTACTTAGAAAGTCTTTATGACGGTGGTCTTTATAGAGAGATGGTCTTTATATGAATAATGTATTGGTCCTTATTTATAGTTTGTCTTTATAGATATGTCGTTTTTATACCTAGGTGGTCTTTATAACGAGGTCAACTTACAGAGAAGTGTTTCCATATTTGTAAAATTCAAGATTTTTATTTTTTGAGCTCCGCAAGATTATTATTTTAATTATGTTGATAATTGTGTTTTAATCATTGTTTAGAAATATATTGGACGAAATGAGATTCTTTAAGCATTAGAACCATCGTACATTATTGATGATAAAATTCGTCCGTAGTTTATTAAATGAAGTTTGTGGAATTTCGAATAGTAGTAATCAATCGTAATCATTTTATTTGTAATTCATTGGAATGTCTCATGTTCGATCATTATAAAAACAATTTGAAAATATTCAGTGTATTAAGATTATTTAGTAAACCATGTAACTTTGTATATAAAAATGTAATATTGAAAAGGGGTATTTTGGTTAAGGATATTGAAGAAGCATTTGCAACTAAATATGGAGTTATTAATTTATTTGATAATGACTTGGATGCTCTCAAAGCGAGATTAAAATTTGTTCAAAATAGGGAGGGTTCATTAAGATAACATGGGGGGGGGGGGAGATATGATTTTGTGTTTATTAAGTTTGATTATATAATATAGTTTTATATTATGGAATATAATTTATTTTAATATAATATATTTTTTTTAATGTACTTAGTGTACGAAATAAAGAATTAGACTAAAAAAAACTATCTATCTATCTATCTATCTATCTATCTATCTATCTATCTAATCTATCTTGAGTTGGGGATTTTTAAAAAATAATTATTTATAAACCAATTTTAAAATTTAAAATTGTTTTAAAATTTTAAAATATGTTTAAGATTTTAAATTTTTTTACGTATTTTAATTTTTTATTCACATCTTTTATTTATTTATTTATTTATTTATTTTTTTTACTAATTTGAAATTAGTAATTAATAATTACCATATTTAGTCCATATAGTTTCAAACCATTCAATAATGAAAAAAAATAATAATAAAATTAAAGCATTCAGAACTAATTCTTTACTAGGAATAAATTAGTTAAATTAGTTAATTAATAAATTAGTTAAATGTTAAATTAGTTTTATAAGGTGTCATATTTTAATAATTAACTCAGATAAACTCGAAATGTATTTTTTTTAATCCACAGTAGGGTTGGCTGACACACCAGGTGCGGTGCGGTGCGGTGCGTGCGGTGCTTGGTGAGCACATTTTAATGCGGTGCACGCGGTGCGCGGTGAGCACATTTTGGTGCGGTGCGGTGCGGTGCGTGGTGAGCACATTTTGATGCGGTGCGGTGAGGTGCGTGGTGAGCACATTTTGGTGCGGTGCGGTGCAGTGCGTGGTGAGCACATTTTGGTGTGGTGCGGTGCGTGGTGAGCACATTTTGGTGCGGTGCGGTGCATGGTGAGCACATTTTGGTGCGGTGCAGTGAGGTGCGTGGTGAGCACATTTTGGTGCGGTGTGGTGCAGTGCATGGTGAGCACATTTTGGTGCGGTGCGGTGGACGTGTGAGCATACAACATTTTGGTGCGGTGCATGGTAGCACATTTATGGTGCGGTGCAGTGAGGTGCGATGGTGAGCCATTTTGGTGCGGTGTGGGTGCAGTGCAATGGTGAAGTCAACATTTTGGTGCGGTGCGGTGCGTGGTGAGCCCATTTTGGTGCGGTGCATGGTGAGCACATTTTGGTGCGGTGCGGTGAGTTGCGTGGTGAGCACATTTTGGTGCGGTGCACGGTGAGCACATTTTTGTGTGGTGTGGTGCGTGTTGAGCTCATTTTGGTGCGGTGCGCCACACAAATTCAGTGTACCGATGCGGTGCAATTTTTAAAATATAGAGGTGCGAAGCTCAGTGCGGTGCGGCAAAAAATGACTTTTGGTGCGGTGCGGTGTGTGGTGCTCGGCCAACCCTACTCCACAGTCTACACTAAAGAAAAAAGTTATAGAAAAGCTAATAATAAATTACTACAACATTTAGTATTAATTTAAGTTAACGCTAATATTATGCTAATACCAAAACGGTATTGTAATTAAGACCGTTTTCGTTTTTGTCATTTGTGATACGCGCGATAAGAAATACTTACCCAGTTTTAGCACGAATTTCGTGCATAAACGACCGTTATTTTTCATAAAAGTCACTTTTGTTTACAAACAATTTGAATCGGCTCATTTGTGCATACGCTTGATAAGAAATACTTGCCCAGTTTTGGCATGAATTTCGTGCATAAACGACAGCGATTTCTCATAAAAGTCCCTTTTGTTTACAAACAATTGGGAATCAGCCTGTTGTGATGGAGTCAGTTTTTAAACAGAAATTTAAAAAAAAAATAACAAATGGTTTATATTACAAATAATTGATCAACTATTTTGATAGAAGTTATCGATTTGAAAGAAATTATATTTAAAGCCGATTTTATTGAATGAAACATTCATCAATTCAAATGGGTTTACCACGCCGCCATCTTGTTTGTCTGCATTTTTTCGTAAGAACGTGCTAAATTCGGTAAGCACGGGAAATAGCAACCTTACAGAATTAAGGAAATTCCTTACGTTTGATGAGCACTTCTTACGATTTTGCGCTAAGTTTGACAAAAAACGAACGAAAACTCAAGCATTTCTTACATTTCGTAAGCACAAATGCAAACACTAAATGCAAACAAATGCAAGTAAGAAGAAGAAGAAGAAAAAAAAAAAAGAAGAAGAAGAAAAAAAAGAAGAAGAAGAAAAAAGAAGAAGTAGAAAAGAAGAAGAAGAAGAAGAAGAAGAAGAAGAAGAAGAAGAAGAAGAAGAAGAAGAAGAAGAAGAAGAAGAAGAAAACACTAAAACGGCTTTATTATTTTCCTTTTTATAGCTTTATTTTTCTAGTCTAGTCAGTAGATTAATAAAAAAAATACATATCAGTTAATTATTAAGGTGGAACAGCTTTGGAGACTAATGTCTTTTAACTAGTCTTGTAACTAGGCCTAGTGGTTAGAGCATCCGGTTATTATTACCTCTGCGACGCGGAAGTCCAATGTTCGAATCCCGCTGATGGAGAGTAAAATCTCCTGTGACTCATTCATGAGTGCTTTATTTATTTTTTCTTTATTAAAAATTATTTGAAACTATATAGATGAAATATATTTATTATATAGATGAAATATATATATTACTAATTAGGTAATAATTAGAATTAATTACAATTTTATAAAAAGAACAATTTATACCTCAATAAATAAAAAAAAATCAATAAAATAATAAAAATCATGATAGGTTGCCAATTTTAGAGAAGATCACCCCCTCAATAGACCCCCCCCCCCTTACACCAAACATTACAACACCCCCCCTCCGAATTAAGAAGGAAAAACTAACACCTGACGACATAGAACACCGGTCAGAGTGTCTAAAGCTGACATCTTGTAACTCGAGAACGGCAGCACCTACAGTAAAACAATTATATATTTGGGATCAGCGGAATATTTTGGAGGGGTTTTATATTTTTTTTTTTCTTTTTTTTTTTTACATTTATTCGTTCCGGAAATTTTTTAAAAATTTTTTT
>JABUQX010042071.1:12500-15000 GCA_015478945.1 Trachelipus rathkii
GGGCAGTTAAAGTCTCCTACAAGTATTGTATACCCTTCTGAAATTCTGCTTAATTCGGTATACAAAGCTGCATCTATTGCCAATTGTGAGGACGATGGACGATAAACATTTATTAAATTCAAATTTACATTCAATGTTCCTATTTTATAATTCTGATGATATCATTTTCATAAACATCAGCTAGTTCTAGCTGAGTAGTTTGATATATATCTTTTATAAAAATCATAACGCTTCCTCATTCTATCTTTGAAAAATGAAGAAGAAAAAGAAGAAGAAGAAGAAGAAGAAGAAGAAAAGAAGAAGAAGAAGAAGAAGAAGAAGAAGAAGAAGAAGAAGAAGAAGAAGAAGAAGAAGAAGAAGAAGAAGACTTTACAGTCCACTAAAGGCTAGTTTGTTAAGTATTATTGTTTATTTATAGTGTTGGATGAGTCTATTGTCTTAAAACGAATCTGTTTATGTACTTTTAACATCATAATTAGAACATTATTTTACCTATGGCTTTTCTCACTTGGAACAGATCTGTTTCCAAGCAGCAAATATCACGTTGCGAAATTTTTCTTTAGGGTTATTTCTCCTACTCAGTGTGATTGACAATGTGATCGAAGTATTTTAGTTTACTTATTGCGTTGGATTTGTTCACTGTCTTAAAAAAAATCTGTTTAGGTACTTTTAACATCTTAGTTACTACTTGTTTTATCCTTAGCATATTATTCTACTATTTATTGTGGCAAATGAATTTGCTCACTTAGAACAGATCTGTCTCTAAGAAGCAAACATGACAGTGATACAAGTTTGTAAAAATTTGTTTTTAGATTATTTTTCCTACTCAGTGTGATCGATTAGATCACCGTCTTAGAACGGATACGTTCTAAGGGGTAAACATCAAAGTTATTTATTATAAGCTAAGGCGATAGTGTGATGGATGAAATTACTGTCTTAGAACGGATACGTTTAAAGCCACGAACATCAAAGCTATTATTATAAGTTCGGCGCTGGAATTCTTTTTACTTTGTATTTTTAACATTTTCTAAATGATTTCACATTGTGTAATTTTCTCAATATCCAGGTTACTACTAATTCTAGTATTTGAATAAAGTAAAAATCGAGTTTGAATTGAGTTCAAAGACCAATTTCCTTAAAGTGAATATTTAACTTTTTCTTAAAGAAATCAATGTTGCTACTGTTCACTATTTCATAAGAAAGACTCTTCTACTTCTCATTTACATCGTAAGTGAAGAAAATCTTTGCTATATTAGTTTGAATTCGCTTATGACAAAGTTTATGTCCATTACTTCGTGTTACATCATTAAAATACTACCTAAAGAATTGCCTGTAATCGATATTTTCAAATTTATTTAGTATTTTGAAAACTTCTATTAATTTTCCTCTCAATCTTCTCGTCTCTAAAGAATGGATATCTAATTCTCGTACCCGTTGGTCGTATGACTTACCTCTCAATTCCGGTATTAATTTTGTTGCCCTTCTTTGAATTCTTTCAATTTTTTCTATACCCTTTTTGAGGTATGGACTCCAAAACTGTACTACGTATTTCCAGATTTTGAAGGTTTAACTAATAGTTTTATAAAGAAGGAATTAATTAATCATTAGATTTAAATATATAAAAGAATTCTGGCACTAAATAGCTTTATTTGCTTTCTTAACAGCTTCTGCACGTTGTTTTTGCAAAACTTTAAATCTTTATTAATTAATACTCCTAGATCCTTTTCCTCACCAACTATTTTGATAACCGAGTCATCTATTATGTAATCATATTCATTGTTCCTACTCCCAAAATGTATAACCTTACATTTATCGGTATTAAATTTCGTTTGCCATGTTTTTGACCAATTTTTGATTTTATTAAAATCGCTCTGGAGGGATTGATAATCTTTCTCACAATTTATGCGATTTCCAAGTTTCGTATCATATGCAATTTTCAAGATTTTGCTTAAAATAGCATCATCTATGACATTTACATATATAATAAACAGTATTGGACCCAGGACAGATCCTTGGGGTACACCACTAATAACATTCGCCCAATCTGAGCACTCACCATTGATAACAACTCGTTGTCGTCTATCCAATAACCAATTTTTAAACCAATTTAATAGTCTTCCTAGAAATACCATGAGCTCTTAGCTTTTCCAATAGTCTTTGATGAGGGACGGTATTGAATACCTTTTGAAAATCTAAGTAAATGACATCAAAATATTTGTAGTTACCTACATCATTAATAACCACATTAAAAAAAATAGTAAATTTGTTAACCATGATCTGTTTCTACTAAAACTACTGGTAATTCTTAATTCATAATCTTCAAGATGTGCAACTTATGTATTAGTTAGTATTGCTTCAAAAAATTTTGCAAACTATAGAAGTCAAGCTAATTGGTCTGTAGTTATTCCGGAGCTTACGATCTCCTTTTTAGAAAATAGGAGTTATATTAGCAAAAAGAAGAAGAAGAAGAAGAAGAAGAAGAAGAAGAAGAAGAAGAAGA
>JABUQX010042071.1:20000-25000 GCA_015478945.1 Trachelipus rathkii
TTTGAGATATGGATCGATGATATTTGTCGCTCTAAACCAAATATCCCCTCATATATACTATATATTTATATATATATATATATATAAATATATATATATTATATCATATATATCTAGATATATATATATATCATATATATATATATATTATATATATATATATAGTATCCTTATTATTATCACAATATTGATCAATTATTTTAAAATATTTAATTGAATTTGTCGTTTGTGTTGTTGTTGTTGTTTGTTGTTGTTGTGTGTTTGTTGTTGTTGTGCCTGTTGTTGTAGATTTTTCGATGACGTCCAGTTTTGCCGCCAGTTACTTGAAAACAAAAATGTCAATCTTCCAGGTATGAAAAGAAAGAAAAAAGAAAAGAAAGAAAAACAATTTATCTTTGATTTGGAAACATTGTGCGCGGTACACCACTCACACAATCAACACCACAACCACACACACACACACAACACACACAACACACACACACACCATCACACACACACACACACACAAATGCGAGTAAAATCCAGTGTTCTTTTATTGATGAGGTTATGCACCATATTTATATATGATGTTACATCCGATAGGTATATCCGCAGATTTAATTGCATGAGAGTGAAATAGTTGATTCTCTCTCTCTCTCTCTCTTCGTCTCTCTCTCTCTCTCTCTCTCTCTCTCTCTCTCTCTCTTCTCTCTCTCTCTCTCTCTCGATACCTGAATTCTCTTAACACAGTTGAGAAATAGCGGATGTGAAAATGTTTAATATTCGAGGAATTCTTATCTATATTCGCTACATTACTCGCACATATGTTAGCACAATCTTTAAGAATTTTGCGGATGTTTCTTGAGGCCTCACAGTTTTGTGTTCCAAACTTTAAACTTTCGGTATTTATTCTCTCTCCTCTCTCTCTTCTCTCTCTCTCTCTTCTTCTCCTCTCTCTCTCCTTCACTCTCCTCTCTTTTCTCTCATCTCTTCTCTCTCTCGTAAGTATCTATTAATGGTGGTGTTCCTCCTCGACCCTACCCCTTTTCCTACTTTTCGTTAATGACCTTTTCCACTTCATCACCTCTCCATCCATTTTAAGTTGACGATTTCATCCTTCTTTATTACTAATTCACTTTGAAAGGCGTCTCCCTCAATGGGCACTAGCTCAATCGTTGACAAACATTATCAAAAAAATTTCTGTACAGCCCACCGCAGGCGTTAGGTTTGGTTAGGTTAAGTTAGGTTAGAGTTAGTTAGTTATCGTGCAGTCTAGGTTAGGTTCAGTAGGTTAAGGTTAGGTTAGGTTACAATTAGCTGTTAAAATGTCAATTGCCATTTAGGGTTTTTATTGCGATTATTAGAGAAACTCTAAATAACCTATTTTTTATTTTTTTTGTTTCTTTTTATACAAATGGCGACCCATTTTCCTGTCGATGGACCATTCGATTTGGAATATGTGTCCCCCTCAAGTCTCAACTTCAAATATTCACTGGTATCAGGGTGGCCCTTAAGTTCATTTGAGTTTTCTTTTTCATTTTTTAATTTTGGGCAAATAAAACATGATTGTTTTTAGTGCCCCAAAATCATTTCTTTATCTATCTAATGACAAAATCTTTCACACAAACACACAAACATAACATCTTGGGGAAACGCACAACTCGAGTCTTTCCTTTTCTTAATATTCTTTGCGTTTTCTTTTCTCGTGAACGTTATTGGAAAAATCAGAAGATATTTATTTCTCAATTTTTCAACATTTCTCAACATTTTTCAACTCAACATTCTCAATATTTTTCAACAATTCTCAACATTCCTCAAAATTACTCAAAAATTCCCAAAATTACTCAAAAATTCCGAAAATTTATCAACATTTCTCAAAATTTCTCTCGCTGAACAAGCTTTTAAGATGTTAGGTGTTTGTGGCGTTTTCGGAAACACTTCGTTTAATTGCTTTGTACTAGTAGAGTGTCTACAAAATTTTTATATCTATTGATAATACAGAGACCAATAAATTCTTCATATAGAGCACGGACGGGAAGACGCCGGGGGCAATAAAAGAAATTAAGAAGATGCATCTTGATATAAGAAAGCATTCTTTCGCAATGGGTTGTTAAATTTTGGAATGGTTTTGCCACAGGAAGGTTGTTCGAGTGTGACTCGATGGCAACATTTAAGAAAGGGTTAATGCATGTGGATGGGTTTGGGTATCATAAGAGTATATTTAGACGAAGCCAAATTGGATGGTTTTTTAGTTACAGTTATTAATGTTATACTGCATGTATGACCATAACTTAGTTATTAAGGCATGTGGATGGTTGGGTATCATATATCATTTATTTTTACTAAGGAGCAAACTTGGTCGGATTTTTAGTTACATGATTTGACAAGCCTAGGGTGCTTTGTTGGATTTTCCATGAGAGCATGTTTGGTTAGTGGGCGTTACTGTGAACAGTCTGATGAGGTTCATGTTTGCTGCTTATACTTGTCCCTGTATATATTCTTTATGTGTGCTTATGTTGACTGCTCTCCTTGTAACTGTGAGTATTGATCGCATTTCTGGAATGTTTCAACTCTCACAGCTCTTCTTTTATCACCAACTCTCCAATCTCTTTCGTTCTTTCGAACTTTTGCGTCACTCCTCTTATTACAACAGATACTGTCCCTACTTTTCGAACTTTAAAATAGCAAAACCAACATCTCATGAAGAAGTTTGTGCGATTTGTCAAATCCTTGAAAACGCACAATTCCCAGTTCTGGTGCAATTGTCAATCTCCACACAGTCTCACTCTCTCTCTGGTTAACTCCCTAACCCCAGACTTAACCGCTACATTATTACTGTGTATGTCCGTGCGTAGCTAGATTGTTTTTAATGGGTAGGACAAGAATATAATATAATATATATAATATATAGTATATATAATTGTATATACTAGTTAATATATATATAGTTTGATTTATCTTATTAAGATATATATATTATATAGTATTATATATATATATATATATATATATATGGCTTTTCTGTTTTACTCCGTCAGTTTTGAAAATTTTTTTATTTTTTTTTTTGTTTTTTTTTTAATATCTTGCTACTATTGATACCAACAATGAAATTTAGTGGTAACGGACATAAGATTCAAAAGTTCGAAGTATTTTTAAATAATCCATTTATGTTAAATATTGTTTTCAAAATGATATTACGAAAGTAGCGACTTACAGAAAAACCAATACCATATTTGGAATCAGCGTATAAAGTTAATTACAAAATGTAAAAAAAACAAAAAACAGAAACAAAAAACATTTTTTTTTCATAAATAAATTTCAAAAGGTACGACACTTCAGAAAAACCAATTACATATTTGGAATCAAGCGTATAAAGCTTATTACAAATATGTAAAAAAAAAAAATTAGGGGGCTCGAGCGGGGGGAGAGGGGGGGGAGTTTTCCATACCCGTGAGGAGGGCGGAGGAACGCGCCGCGAACCCGAAATACAGAGCGGGGGTTCGGGACTCTGAAGGGGGGAAATAGTCCTACTCCTGCCATACCGGGAGGCCGAGAGACCGACTCCTGCATCTTTGCGGTTTACCCTTGGGTATTCGTTCTTAGTTAAAAAAAAAAAAAAATTAAAAGTGTACGGATCCGTAAAACGTAACTGGTCCTATATATTTTAATCATGTCCGTTACCCTGAAATTAATTGTTGGTATCATATAGTAGAATTATTAAAAAAAAAACAACAAAATTCAAAACTGACCCAAGCGTAAAACAAAAAATTATTAGATAATAATCATATATATATATATATAATATTTATATATTATATATATATAATATATATATATTAGTATTATATATAGTATAGTATAGTAATACTAGTATATATATATATATATATATTATATATCTTGTTTACATGCACAGACACAGAAATCTACACAGTCTATATTAGCCTTCTTCATAAATCCGGGCGATTTTCGTCAACTTCTTTCGTTATTTTTTTAATAAGCGTTTTATGAAATTCACTTAAAGCCTGATTTATTTGGTAAATCTTAAACTGTTGCTTTTAACAATAATCAAGACTAGCTAACTTCCATTACTTTCGAACTTTAAAATCGCAAAAATAATTAAATAAATTAATAATTAAAATTTTCAGATAGCAAAAAGGTTTCCCAAGAAGATTGAAAACATAAAAACATTTTATGGCAACATCGGAGAGTACAACGAGCGAGAGGCAGCGAGCCTCCCTTTATATAGCATTGGAACTATAGGGATATATTTTATTTGAGCTACGCCGATGTGCGTAGGAGTTAAGCAGTGGATAGAGAGGCAAGCATAAATACCTCATTTTTGGTTTTATATGTCTTTAAGATTTTTGTAGATTAATTTTCTTATGGTTTCTTTTATATTAACATAATTTTATATTTTTTTTATTTGTTTTTCTTAAGTATTAATTTTATCTTAAAAATAAGATAGACAATGCCTACCCAGCCTATCCCTTAACTACGCCACTGATGTGTACTACTGGTAATGTCAAGTTCTCCCGTCGTGCTCTGGTTGCTGTTGTACTGTATTTTTTTTTTTTATTTACATTTTGCCGACTCTGGTGGATTCCTTGCCGGTCAATGTCTTTTTCGACCAGAACAAATAGTCCATGTGGGTCAAAGTCCATTCTGACCAGAGTAGATAGTCCATGTGGGTCAAAGTCCTTTCCGACCAGAGCAGATAAACCATATGGGTCAAAGTATATTCCGACAACAGCAGATATTCCATGTGGGTCAAAGTTCATTCCGACCATAGTATATAGTTCATATGGGTCAAAGTCCTTTCCGACCAGAGCAGATAGTCCATGTGGGTCAAAGTCCTTTCAGACCAGAGCAAATAGTCCATGTGGGTCAAAGTCCTTTCCGACCAGAACAAATAGTCCATGTGGGTCAAAGTCCATTCCGACCAGAGCAGATAGTCCATGTGGGTCAATGTCCTTTTTGACCAGAGCAAATAGTCCATGTGAGTCAAAGTCCTTTAC
>JABUQX010042071.1:32500-40741 GCA_015478945.1 Trachelipus rathkii
ACCAGTCCGATCCCTCCTAACACCGTTTTCAATTCACCGAGTGTCTCTTTATATCCCGTTCACCACATTCAATCCGTGCTGCTTTATCTGTTTGTGCTCTCCCAAGGAGGTTTTTCTCCAATCCCTAATACCATTGTTTTCATTGAATCTATTTTCAAATTTGCTTTTCACTATATATATATATATATGTTTTTCATAACGCCGTGTATATATAAAATATATACTATATTATATAATATATATAGTATATATATAGTATATATTATATATATATTAATATATTATATATATATATTATACTATATATAATATATATATATATATATATTATACTATATATTAATATAATATATATATATATATATATGGTTGTCTCTTGTGGCTCCTTCTGGAAGGTTTCACAGGTATCCTGAACCCTTGGGCACCTCTTTAAGGAAGAATGGTCAACCAACAATGGTCATTTTTAATAATCTACTCTAGTCATTGTATAAATGCGCAAACGTCTGTGCACCACATCTTCTATCTCTTGATGCGAATCAATCCCCACCCCGCAAGGAATAACATTAAATTGGCGGGAAATTTAAAAAAAAAGGTGACTTATAACAGTCACTAACGCGAACTGCAGACGCGAACACCCCTAACCTACGTCTAGCGTCTCAAAATGTATTGAACTTAACAGATTGGGCTCTCTTGGAATGCCCATTAATAATCATAAACATTTTTGTCTTTACATCATAAAGTGTTTATGCTACCCTAACACAATTTTTGAAAAATTATAGCTATTTCTCCTCTCATTCATTTGTTCTATCTTCAGGTTTTAGAGAGAGAAAAAAAGCTCAGCATTTTCGATTTTAATTTTTTATAACATATCCAATTTAATTATCCTTTAAATATATTATCATATATTCTATATATATATATATATATATATAATATATATCATCTTCATATATTATATTTCCACTAATATATATATAATTATATATACATCTATATTTTTGCAGTATGTATAATGGTAAATATTCTAGCAGAAAAAAATCTATATATATATATATATTACTCATATCTTTTGTATATATCCAAACTCGAGATGCATCTCAGATTGAATTTGCAGTTAAAATCTCATCTTCTCTCTCTCTACTCTTCTCTTCTCTCTCTCCTCGCCTCATCATCACTCCTCAATACCCACATCTCTCTCACAACATCCTTTCTCTCTCCTCTCTCTATACTTCATCACCTCTCTCTCTCACCATAACTTACACACTTCACAACACTACCAGTCACACACACACACACACAACATTAACCACCACACATGCCTAAGACCATTCACACCCGTCCCCTATATCTTTCACCACACACTTTCACCCTTCCCAACCCCTGCTGGATACATATCCACCAACCCCTAACTCACAATCCTACACCCACAGCCCTACTACACCACTATGACACTTATGCACACACGCAACAACCCGCTAGGCTACTTTATAATATACCACACACACACATACGCTAGGTCCCTTTTTATACCACACATACACCTACCCTATCAGGCAACTTACGCTTCAAACACTTACCTTCTCTACCTACCACCATCACCATATGAGCACTAAAAACACACACAATGCAACCCTCAATAAAATAAGAAAAAACGTTATTTTCGCAGAATTTAATTGATCAGCAAACTTGTCTGGCTTGGGCGATTTTTCCGCTTATATATTATCACCACACCCACTATGTAATTTACATAATAAAAAAATATTAAGCACCAAACTCGCTCTTCATACATCCATTTTTAATTTTCTCACTCTCATGTACTCTAAACCTAACACACTCAAAACAATCACATTACGGTGAGAATTCCTGGAAACCCTTTGACTCCCAATTCCTAAAAAACCACATACTATAAAAGTCTCACACTATATCACTGTATAATAGGCCTAATATTAAATAATAATTATATCAATATTTTAATCACTCAACTTTATGAATAAATTACTTATTTTATTCAAAGTAATAGTTTCTAGAGATTCTGAGAACAGAAATAACCTGACAGAGAATTGTATATATTAGTACATAATATGTATATAGCATTAATATCATATTCCCTCATATCAGCATCACATACTATCTAGTTTTCCTCACACACTTGCTCTTACTCACCATTTTTATACATATAAAAATTAAAATAATGTAGTTGAGACTAACAGTATAACGATAAGGGAGCAAGCAGGTATAAGTCAGCGACAAGTTTCGAGCAAGCATAAGGAAAAGCAGTATAACGATAGTGGGTATCTAATACCGACTTACCCCTGCTACCATCACCCTCAAGTATCCAAAGATCTTAATCTCTTAATGCACACAATTATGGATCTTCTTTCCTAGAGATTTGCGAGCCTATCTGAGTCCGCTCGAATATATGAACCGTTATGCTCTTTTAACAAAGAAAACACACTTCATAAAATAAATTAAACAGTGAAAAATAAAAGCACACTGAGGCATTATAGAGAACTAGTTAATAGAGATTAGAAATCTTATAGTGTTATAGAGTAAGCACATAATTATATCTTTTTCAATACTATCTATAATTAATCATGGAAAAAAGAATTGAGGAAGTGAGAAAGGGCAAGAAAAAAAAAAAGCAGGAGAGTGCTCTTTTATTTTATAATAACACATTTATTTTAACTACCAACTTGTAACACGTGGAAAATTTTTATATTTAAATAGACTCTGTCGTAAACGATTAAAAACAACATTTTGTGAGCAATACTCCCTATACAATGCGAGATAAAACTATCACAGTACCACATCAACATTAGAGGTCGGTGAGATTTAGAGAGAGGACCTATACACCTGACTACGAGATATATAGTGTGGATAGCTTATTGTTCTTATCTGTTTTACTTCGCTTTAGGACACGCGATATTGTTTTACTGCTCTTAAAAAAACTCTCTAACATATTTTTTATTAAAATTACAATAACCTATGAAAAAGGAAATCAGAAAATCAATAGAGGTGTTACATAAGCAACAAGGGGATTAGTAATGCCTTTGTTTTACTGCTTTACTGCTTTAACACTCATGTTTTAAAACCTTTCAACTCATGTTTTACATGCTTTAAAAAACACAAACTCCTATTTATGTTTTACTGCTTTAACTCATATATTTATTAACATTACATACCTTAAAGAGTAAAATTCAGAAAATCAATAGAGGTGTGACCTACAACAAGGGGATTAGTAAAATGACTTTTTGTTTTACTGTTTTTAACTGCTTTAAACCTCATATGTTTACTGTTACTTGCTTTAAAACAAAACTCTCAATGTTTTAACTGCTTTAAAAAAAAAACATCATATGTTTTAAATACTGCTTTAAAACTCATGCTTTACTGCTTTAACCGCCCCCCCAACCACACTCACTGGTATATTTAAACTGCTTTAACTCATTTGGTTTTACTGAGTTAAACCGTCATATTATTTTTTAAACATTACATACCTTTAAATGCAGTAAATTAATATTATTTCAGTAAAATTTCAATAGAGGTGTAGACCTAGCAACAATGGGTATTAGTATGCTTTTGTTTTACTGTTTTAAAATCAGTTTACTATTTTAACTCATATGTTTTACTGGTTTAACTCTAGTAGTTTTGCTTTTAAAAAAAACAAAAAAAAAAAACGTCATATATTATTATTAACATTGTAAATATTTTTTAAACATTACACTAGAAGTTAGGGCATTTTATACGCTAACCCGCAATCAAGAATATTACATTGTGCTAAATTAGTGGTAGTCAAAATCTCTTTAAGGTTAATCGGATAAATGACGATTCCAACGTTATGCATATCATTGTGACCTGCATGTGTTGTTTGGTACACAATAGAGAACTTACCATTAACATGACGATTTTCTGCATACAGTACATTTTCATCACGCATTCCTGAATACAGTACATTTGTATGAAGTGTAGGGTTAATATTTCTTTTTGTAAAAGTAAATCAGTAACATATTAACGTTAATTTTTTAACACTGAGACTAGATATTTAAACAAATATTTAATCATAAACCATGTCTAAATTAATCAATACAGAACCAACGAAATAACTGTAAACAGTAAATACCAAAGTTTTAATCCTAAACTGAAATAAAAAATAAGTTCTTTGAATAAAATATATTAAAGTAATGTAATAGTTTACAGATTTTTAAAGCAGTAAATCAGTAAATCAGGTAAAAATCAAAGCCATCAACCCCTCCCCGCCCCTCCCACCAGGACCTTTTGATCTATTGATCTATTGATTCAATTCATATTTGCGAGTATCATTTCGATTAAACATAACCACAAAAATAAGTTTTTTTTTTATACTAACCCTCGTACATCTTTTGAAGAAACAAAACTTTTTAGAATCCTAAAGCTAACATAACATAACTGAACTAAGAATAATATAATGGTACACGACAAAACCTAACACACTCAATTAAACTGTCGAATAACTACTAAACATTAACACCAAAGTTCCATACTTAACAAACAGTAAAGTAACTAACATAGCGTACAAAAAAACGTAACCCATTCACATAGCTTTTTCAAGCATAAAGCTCTACATATGCAATTGTAATTTTACATAACCACTATTGGATTACGTCGCAATTACGGAAGTAATCATTTCGGATAAACATAAGGCAAAAAAAAAAAAAATGAGTTCTTCTTTATATACTAAACCAAGAATATATGTAACATAACAATTTTTTCAAACATTTAATAAAGCTAACATAAGCATTCATATGAAATAAGAAAATAATGTACAACTAACAAACTTAATACAACTTACGCACTAATAAACAGTTAAATTAAACAAAGTTCCACACTTAACACCTCAGTAAAGTAACTAACTTTGCATACAAACGTAACCTATTCCTACTTTTTCCAAGCATATCTCTAAACATATTAAAACGTTAAATTTTACATTGACAAACAGTAATATTTTAAACAAAACAAATTTTTTATCTAACCATGTATAACTTAATTATCATACAGGCTTAACAATAACTGTAAACATAAAACAAAGTTTTATCCAAACATAATTAACTAAAAATAAGTTCTTTGTGAATAAAATAATCATAGTAAAATTGTATAGTTTTACAGATTTTAAAAGCAGTAAATATTTCAAGTAAATCAAGTTAAAATCAAACCATCAACCCCTCTCCACCCCTCCCACCATGACCTTTTTGATCTATGATCTATTGATTCATTGTCAATATTTTGAGTATCATTTTTCGACTAAACCATACACAAAAATATTAAGTTTTTTTATACCCATGGCATCCATGGTTTTTATGCTTCGTTACAAAGGTTTTGCAATAATAATGCTAATAACATAACCTGAACTAAGAATATAAATGTACAGGGAACGACAAAAAACTAATTAATTATTAGCAATAAACTATTAACAATTAACTATAACTTACGCACTTAACAACAGTAAAGTACCTAACACTTCGTACAAAACGTACCTATTATTCACTTTTTTCAAGCATATCTCTAAACATCAATGTTTAATTTTACATTAACATCGTAAATATTTAAAAAAAGCAAAAATTTAAGCATAACCCTGTCTAAAATTTTAAGCATACGGGACCAACGAATATAATGCTGAACGTAACGAAATTTATTTACATCAAACTTCGTAATATTTAACAAAAATTCATCTAAATCCCCACGAATAATTGCAAGACAACAAAGTTTTTAAACAAACATTTCATTAAAGTGTCACTCTCTTCGAGTATAACATCATTTGAACTTATGAATAAACGTGGACATTAGCAAATTCTCTGTCAAACCTAACATTAACCTAGCAAAAACTTAACCTGGGCTCACGTTTCTAACACATCATCGTCAGTTTAACACAAGTAAATATTTCTCACAAAAAACTCATCATTTCCTCTAAACAAAATCATGTTATTTTCCACACAGTCATAGTAATATTTAACATAATGTGTACCTAACTTACGAATAAACAGGCTTTCCCAATTAACCAGAGTATCTAAAAACATCACATCACCTCCAGAAGAGAAACCCAAGGGATTCCGCCCTTTGGAAAGGAAGTGTGAAATCCTGAGAGGGGGGGGGGGGGATCAACCCCTGAGGGGGTGTAGCGGGCATTACCTCCCTCCGAAGGTGGGGGTAATGCCCCACTTCACCCCTCCGGGTGTGTGATCCCCCCCCTCTCAGATTCACACTCTTTCAAAGGGCGGATCCCCCTTGGGTTTTCTCTCTGGAGGTGATGTGATGTTTTAGATTACTCTTGGTTAATGAAAAAAGCATGTTTATTCGTAAGTTTAGGTACATTATGTTAAATATTACTATGACTGTGTTAAATAACACGGATTTGTTAGAGAAATGATGAGTTTTGGTGAGATATTCTGTGTTTAAACTGACGGAATGATGTGTTTAGAAACAGTGGAGCCTAGGTTAAGATTTTGTTGAGTAATGTTAGGTTTTGCCCAGAAAATTTTGCTAATGTCTACGTTTATTTCATAGTTCAAATGATGTTATACTCGAGATACGAGTGACACTTTTTTATGTTATGTTTGGTTAAAAACTTTGTTGTCTTTGCAATTAATTATTCGTTGGGGATTATGATGAATTTTTTGTTTAATATTACGAAGTTGATGTAAAATTTCGGTACGTTAGCATTATATATTCGTTGTCAGTATGTGATTAGACAGGTTTATGCTAAATTTTGTTAAATATTACGATGTTAATGTAACAAACTTTGTTAGTTAGAGATATTGCTTGAAAAAGTGGGAATAGGTTACGTTTTGTACGAAGTGTTAAGGTACTTTACTGTTGTTAAGTGCGAAAGTTTGTTAATTGTTAGTAGTTTTATTATACGTTATGTATGTTAGGTTTGTCGTTGACATTATATTCTTAGTTTCAGGTTATGTTATGTATTAGTAAAATATAATGTAAAAACTTTGTTATAAGTTAGCATATATTCGATGGATAGTATATATAAAACTTATTTTTGTGTTATGTATAGCCGAAATGCTGGTTCAAATATGACATGAATCAATAGATCAATAGATCAAAGGTCATGGTGGGAGGGGTGGGGGGGGTGAAGGTTTGTTAACTGATTTACTGATTTACTGCTTTAAAAAATCTGTAAACTATTACAATTTCTATGATATTTTATTCAAAGAACTTATTTTTATGTTATGTTTGGATAAAACTTTGTTATGTTTACAGTTATTCCCGTTGCTCTGTATGATAATTAGACATGGTTATGATAAATTTTTGTTAAATAATTACCATGTTAATGTAAAATTAACGTTTAATATGTTAGAGATTATGCTTGGAAAAAGTAGGAATAGGTTACGTTTGGCATATGCAATGTTATTACTTTACTGGTGTTAAGTGTGGAACTTTTGTTAATGTTAATGTTATTAATAATAGTTGTGTTAAGTTTGTAGTTGTACATTATTTTCTTAGTTCATAATACGGCTATGTTTAGCTTTATTAATGTGAAAACATTTGTTATGTTAGCATATATTCGTTGGTTAGTATATAAAGAAACTCATTTTTTTTTTTGCTATGTTTTTTCCGAAATGATACTCGTAATGCAACGTAAATCAACTATGTTAATGTAAAATTACAATGATATGGTAGAGTTATGCTTGAAAAAGTGTGAAATAGGTTACGTTTTGTGGTACGCTGTGCTAGGTACTTTAGTGTTATTAAGTATGGAACTTTGTTAATGTTAGTAAGTTTTATTCGTAACCGTATGTGTGTTTAGGTTTGGGTGCGTTTGTACATTATATCTTAGTTCAGGTTATTTATGTTAGCTTTAAATTAATGTAAAAACTTTGGTTACGTTAGCATTAATATTCGACAGTTTAGTAAAAAAAACTTATTTTTGTGCTTATGTTTAGTCGAAAATGATACTCCGAAATAGAACATGAATCATAGATCAATTGATTAAAAGGTCCTGTGGGAGGGGCGGGGAAGGGGTTGGTGGCTTGATTTTACTGGATTTACTGATTTACTGCTTTAAAAATCTGTAAACTAATACGCTTTTTAACTGTGGATATTTTATTCAAAGAACTTATTTTAATTTATATGTTTGGTTAAAACTTTGGTATGTTTACTAGTTATTCGTTTTGGTCTGTATGATATTTTTAGAACATGGTTTATGTAAAATTTTTGTTAAATATATTACTGTGTCCATGTAAAATTAACGTTAATATG
>JABUQX010042072.1:0-7500 GCA_015478945.1 Trachelipus rathkii
CGAGATATATATACTATATATATATAGTTGTATATAAATATATAATAATATATATATATAATATATAATATATAATATTTATAATATAATTATATATTATATATATATATTTATATATATATTTATATATATATATTATTATATATATATATAATATATATTATTAGGCAGAGAGTGACTACCGCTGCCGCCATGACTATTCGATTGCCTGGCACACGGTCTCTTTCACATTAATTTTACAAAATTCGCGGTGTTACTCTAATTTCACTTTGTTGAACAGAAATTCCCTTTACTTGTCCTTGTATCTGTTCTTAACTGATTGGGTGCTGGAGTGCTCATAAACAACCTACTACGTGCCCTGTATCTCGACTATTGCTACATGTACGCAGGTATGTTATCTTTCTCGCTTTTCTGATTATCTCTGTGCCAATTAAATTTTAATCTTAGTGTTATCTATCACATAATTCTGCTACAACCTTATTTCTTAGACTGATCTAATGTCCAAAAAGAATACATTCTCGTCATCTTCTTATTCTTTAAATCATATCCTGCTGATTCAATAGTTCACCACCGTATGATTTCCTCCCATTCTCAGGATGCGAATGGTGATCCGCGCTACCTTTTTTTTAAGTTTAGAAAACCTTGAAGTAGTTGGTGCAACTCCACCAGTATCCCCAATCGTCTGGAGATGAACCCCATATTTGTTCTCTTCTTAGATTCATTCCTTTCTCCTTATACATTAAACTCTGTCCCAGAGTCTTTTCTTGTTTCTCCGTCACCTTCTTTTCTCCGAATTTCTGTTTTGTCTCTTCAGGTCTTCTTTAAGAAATGACCCAACCTCATAAGGGATTGTTTGACCTTTGTGAATGCTAATGGTCAGCCTTGCGGTTGTAATTCTTTGATTTCCAAAGGTTTGAATTGACTGTTTCGGTGGGAAGGGTCGCTTGGAATGTTCAGAATCGCTAGCTGATAAATTTCTTTCTGAATGGAGGCGGGCAATTCCATATTCTTTCCCTTCAACTAAACCTAACAAACCTTAGTTTAACCTCTGGATCTCGCGCTTATAGGTTGGAAAGAAAAAAAACAAGCTCGTTTTTTTCGAAAAAAACTGTTTTTTTCATGAAAAAAACACGAGCCTAAAAAAAACAAGTAAAAATTTGTTTTTTCGTTTTTTCAATTAAGTTGTGGATTTAATGTTTGAAACAATTTATTAAATTTTCGCAAGTATGCTCTATTTGGACATTTTTTTGGTTTTCCAATTTCCTACAAGGGTGAAGCCCCTGAGTTTTGTGTCAAAATTTTTTATGGGTTTCCATATTTTTATTTTATATTCTGAAATTTGAATATTCATATATGTTTTTTGTGTGTTCATTAATGTTTTCTTACTTCTGTTTTAGCTTTCAGTAACATTTTTATCATAATTAATTTAATCAGAATTTAGAAAGCCACTGCAAAAGTACTTTTTTAAAGGAAATAAGGTAGCAAGGCCCTCGCATGGAAATGTAATATTTGTTGTGTAGACGTGCAAAACTAGTATTTATTGCTCATAATCTAGAACAGGAAATTCTGAAAATTTGGCAACTGAGAGAGATGATTATGGTAAGGCAGCTAAGCTTAAGAGTCTGTTACTTCCCCTGCTCCTTCACCACTGTCATTCTCACACGATACTTCATACGACTCTGAGATATCAGACTTATCAGTCATATCAAATTAAATGTGGTGATCAGCTAATGGCCCAGTGATAATAGTCTGACGTAGTCAGTACTTCAGTAGTGATGGGGTCCTGGGGGAGTGGGGGACTAGTGATTAGAATCAAAAGTTGATATTCTCCGAAGGCCAATTAATTTAATTTAGTCATCACGTCATCTCCTTCATTTACAATCTTGGTATAATTTTAATTTCAATATTTTTATTTATTTCATTTGCATCCCTTAATTCACTTTTGAGTTTGTCATTCAGACTCATCTATATAAATATAAATATACATTAATGTTTAAAAGTAAATTATAAATATGATTATATGATACAAATGTAAAATACATAGTAAAATTAGTAAGTAGAAGCCTGCAAACAGCAGTCTGCAGGCTACAACCTACTATAAATTGTAACGAAAACAATTGATAAAATATAAGAGAAAGGTAGTTCTGCTATTTTATAAATGAAAATGGAATATTTGTTTAATTTCAGGTATCCTCCTATTTGAAAAATGAAAATACTCAAGTGAAATATATTAGGGTCTTTATATTTTTTAAAATACATTTTCAAGAAAAAAAACATGTTTTTTCTGAAAAAACATGATTTGAAAAAAACGGTTTTTTTCAACCCTACGCGCTAATCGCCGAGAGACGCTGCTTAAAAAATTACCGTATTCTTCAAACTCCAGAATTCGAGATTCTTACGTTTTATCCCAGAATTTATTCTTCGAGATGCTAAAACTCTTTTGTACCTTTAAAATGCAGTATTTTTTCTGGTTCCTCTTCCTCACACTCTTTCTGACATTTTGCAAAAAAATAGCCTATAGTCTCACTCTTGACGATGCTCTTCCTATTCCTACTTCTCCACCTCCTTCCCACTCATTTATGTCTAGCTGCTCTAGCATAATATTTTCTTCTAAAGATATTATTTCTGCTCTCTCTCTCTCTCTCTCTCTCTCTTCTCTCTCTCTCTCTCTCTCTCTCTCTCTCTCTCTCTCTCTCTCTCTCTCTCTCTCTCTCTCTCTCTTCTCTCTCTCTCTCTCTCTCTCTCTCTCTCTCTTTTTTTTCTCTTCTCTCTCTCTCTTCTCTCTCTCTCTCTCTCTCTCTCTCTCTCTCTCTCCTCTCTATCTCTCTCTTCTCTCTCTCTCTCTCCTCTGCTCCATCCTTCTTCTCCTCCTCTCTCTCACTCTCTCTCTCTCTCTCCTCTCTCTCTCTCCTTCTTCTTCTCTTCGTCTCTATGCTGTCCTTCTCTCTCTCTCTTCTCTTCTCTCTGAGTTTAAGACTAAGAAGGATTATGGTCCTGCGGTATCCTTTGTGGCCTCAAACTGTGCATCTGAGTTGCACCCTTTACTAGAAGAGTTATGCACTGTCAACTCATTTCGAAAAAGGGGAACATTTTCAACCTCTATCGGAGGTGGAAAAATTCTCGGCTCTCCTCCTAATTCACTCTCGCTAATTTTTCATCAATAGAATGTTGCAAGGGATGCTTCTTTCGACCGACACAAGCGGGCTTTATCAAACGAAAAAAGAGCGGCTAAACTCCTTGTGTCTCCTACTGACAATCTTTTTCTGGCCTCTTGCCAAAACATCTCTAACAAATTCTGTAAATCATCCTTTCCTCTTCTTATTATTCAATCTGATGGCTCTGTTGCTATCTCCAACTGAAAAGGCCAATCCTCTTTTGGCTCTCCTATTTTTTCTTGTAACCACCAGGGGACGATTTGCATTCTCCTCTAACCTCTCCTCCCTCATACTACTCTCTCAAGCGTCGTCCTATGTTTTGCTCGTCTTCATATATGATATAATATGGGCTCTGAGGAACTATGAACGTTAGGGAAGCGGTGGCCCGGTGCATTCCTCCCCGATTTTGAAGGGGAATGTGCTTACGTTCTGACCCCGCCCCTCGTTCAACTATATTCTCTATGTAATCAATATAGACTTTCCTCAGTGTTGGAAGCACGCCACATGTCCAACTATTCCGAAACAAGGATAAGCCGCTTGATCCTTTCTAACGTATCCGCCCTATACTCTCCTTGTATTCTATCTAAGATTTTGAACACTTCTTAAACTCTCATTCTTAACATATGGAATCTAATTCTCTCTTTCCGATCGCGAGATTTCATGGTGCGGCCTGCAGAGAGATTCTAATGATTGGTGCCCGATTTGTGTGGTGGTGCTGTCGTTTGCGGGGTCAGGGCTCGGCGATGCCGTATGGGTTTTTGTTTGTCTGTGTGTCGTAGTGGTGTTGCTTGTGCTTGTGTGCTGGTCTTGAGTTGGGACTGCCACGGACCTGCGGAGACAAAAAAATATACGTGGTCCAAAAATTGACAGCCATGGAAGGACATCAAAGGAACGTTGCAGCTGTGCTTCGTACGTGAAGAGAAGCACACACACTCGTACAGGTTGCCATATGGGTAAGAGGAGTTGAGCATGACGAGCGATGAAGAGCAGCGTGTGCAATGATAGAGTGGTGATAGTGTCGTAATGCTATATATAAAGATGATCAGGTGGGGCTGCGATCATAGCCGCAGAGTGAAACGCATGTAATGCTGTGAGAGAGTGTAAGGTGTGTGTGGTGTGAGTGTGTGTGTGTGTGTGGTGTGTGTGTGTGTGTGTGTGTGTGTGTGCTGTGTGTGCTGCACTAGTGAGCAACCGTAGGCGAGCGCAAATATGAAGGTAGGCGGTGAAGGTAAATGTTTGGTGACCTGGGTTAAGCCTGGTGTGTAGGATGTTCAAGTTAGGGTAGGTCCATAATGCCGTACAAGTTAGGAAAAAGAAATATGTACGGTGGGCCACGGATGGGTAAAAAAATCACCGCGTGGCAATTGGCTTGAAAATGAACCATGGAAGAACACCCCCAAAGGTGTCAGCACTAAATTAATCCGCCGCGTGGGCCCAATTGACCCATGGAAGACCAAAGGGTGGTCAGATATCCATGTCAGGACCAGGACAAGGTAAACGACCATCAAAAGGGCTAAGCCCCCTAAAGGAAGATCAAAAATTAACGTGGGCAAAATGGCCCACGGTCGAAAAAATTAGGGGGCGTAAAATAGGGGGTAATACGTACAACGGTTGCTAACGCAACCGTTTGGCGCGCACCCTTTCTTCGAAAGGGTGCTAAAAATTAGGGTTGCCTTTCTTCGAAGGGTTGCCAAAATTAGGGTTGCCAGGTCTCAAAAATTTGGGTTCTCAAAAATTTTGGGTGGGTTTTCAAAAAATTAGGGTTCTCAAAAAAAATTAGGGTTCTCAAAAACTTATAGGGTGGGCCAAAAATGACCCATGGAAGATCAAAGGGTTGGTCGAAAAAAGGTAAAGTCCCAAAAAGGTCAAAGGCAAAAAAGGTCAAAGGCCCAAAAAAATTGGGCCAAACCAAGGTCAAGCCCAAAAAGGTAAAGGTCATAAACAAGGTACAAGGGCAGGTAAAAATCACACTCAGGAAGAGCACCTGGCGGTCGAAAAGTCAAAAAAGGTCAAGGTCATTTTTTAACAATATGACCCCCCTACTACTATTAATAATAATAATAATAATAATAATAATAATAATAATAAATAATAATGTATAGTAATAGTAATAAGTAATCAATAATAATAATAATAAATAATATTATTATTATTATTATTATTATTATTATTATTATTAATTATTATTATTATTTAATTATTATTATTATTATATATTATTATTATATTATTATTATTATTATTATTATTATTAATTATTATTATTATTATTATTAATAATATTATAATTATAATAATTATTATTATTATTATTATTATTATTATTATTATTATTATTATTATTATTATTATTATTATTATTATTATTATTATTATTATTATTATTATATATATTATTATTATTATTATAAAAATATTTTGGTCCGTAATTAAATGAAATTTAAAATGCTTCTTGAAGCAGTGCCTAAAATGCATTCTGTCGTTCAGTGTGTTTTAAAGAGGGCATAATAGGGCATCTCACGTTAATGCCCCTCTTATGACTTATAGTTTATGAGGAAATTATACACAAATCGTGCAAACACAGACGGATGTGTATTTGCGAAATTTCGAAGAGTTCTACGGTCAGCTGCAGGGCTGCGAAGTCGACAAATTTTTTCCGTGCTCCGGCTCTAGCATTTTAAAATTACCCGGTTCGACTTCGGATCCGGCATTTTAAATTTGTTTGGCTCCGGCTGCATCTCCTGTCCTAGTTATAATTCCTTCTCCATTTACTTATGTGAAATCATTAATTCTCTGTTACAAAATTTTTATGGTATGAGAAATTGAATGTTTGCTAATGACATCTTTATTAACTTTGTTTAACTATTAGGATGCGAACCTACTCCCACGGTGGCAAGCACTCCGATTGCGTTGCGCTGAAAGAGGGCTTGCTATCGGGCATCAACATCCTTGCACTTAAATAATATGTATATCACTTGGTCAGAGACCATACAAATACTTTCCCTGACCAATTTCCTCTCGCGGGATTGAGATCCTTTAATCCCTCTCTCTCGGGATTGAGGCTATGTGGTGAGAGTGAAATGAAATGAAATATATATATATTATATATATATATTAATAAATAAATCCAAGAACTAAAATATTTTCCACATAAATATATTATATATAAATTTACCCATATATATATATATTATATATACATATATATATATATATATATATATATATATATATATATATATATATATAATATATATATATATATATATATATATATATATATATATATATAATAAATATTTCTATATATTATATATCTATACACAAATAAAAAAATATAAATAAATATATATATATATATATATATATATATATATATATATATATATATATATAGTTCTCGTAGTATAAAGCAGGGCTGCGGAGTCGTAAAATAATTTTTTCGACTCCGACTCCTTAAATTCAAATTTGGATTTTCGACTCCGACTCCACTTAAACAAAATTTTCGACGACTCCGACTCCACTTAAACAAAAATTTTCGACTCCGCAACTCCGACTCCGACTTCACTCAAACAAAATTTTCGACTCCGACTCCAGCAGTCAAATTCAAAATTTCGACTCTGACTCAGCTTAGTGCTTACCGAGTTACAATAAAATATTTTTTTGTTTCAACTATTTTTTTTCGCTTGCTTTTGAGAATAAAAAATTTACCACTTTTCCAATGAATCTAATCTCCAAATGCTATACACGGATAAAGTACCGTAAAGACATAAAGATGCAGGCGCAACACATGACAAACAAATATATTTCAGTTTCGGAAACAAATGTATAACGTAATTATAATGCAAATTATTTTTTATTTTTTATTATAAAACAGCCGTGCGCTTTTTTTTTTTTTTTTTTTTTTTTTTTTTTTTTTTTTTTTTTTTGACCAATGTTAAAGCGAATAGTGAAGTCATCATAAATTAATAATAATAATAATAATAATAATAATAATAATAATAATAATAATAATAATAATAATAATAATAATAATAATAATAATAATAATAATAATAATAGTTCTTAAATTTTCGACTCCGACTCCACTTACACAGGAATTTCTGACTCCGACTCCACTTACACAGGAATTTTCGACTCCGACTCCGACTCCGACTCCGACTCCTCCTTACTCCTTGACTCCGACTCCGACTTCAACTCCGACTCCTGGAAAATTGCACGACTCCACGACTCCGACTCCGCAGCACTATGAAAGATGTGTTAATGTGATCTCCGCTGTTAATGTATGTTGTGCTTGTGTTTGTTTATCTATCAGTGTTTTTTTAGCGTCTAAGGGTTTTTATTA
>JABUQX010042072.1:15000-22500 GCA_015478945.1 Trachelipus rathkii
CTTTCTCACCTCTACCTATTACCTCAATACTAATTACCTCATCCCAAAAATACCTATTTATTCTTACACCATCAAACCCACACAAATTCACTATCACCTCTTCATCACTGCTAATATTACTCAGATTTTCGAAGTGTTCCCTCTAAACTCTCCTCACATTCATTTCATCAGCCATGAAAGTACCATACCTACTTATTATTTTCCGAGGATTCCCTTTACTCTCTTTCTTAACCTATCATACTTCTTTCCAGAAGGGCTTCCTATTCCCTTGTAGATCCCCATTCATCCTCCTTCAAAACTGTTCATTTACCTCTTATTTCCTCCTATGTATGCAACTTTTAGTCTTCCATTTTTTTTTGATCCTTACTTATATATGATATATATATATATATATATAATATATATATTATATATATATATTATATATATAATATTTCTATTTATTTATATATTATATATATATATATATATATATATATATATATACTTTGTAGCTCCCCGCTCCCCTCCTATGAGAAACGGGCGATCCCAAGGAATTGTGCCACCATAGTTGGACGGGCACAGATCCGTTAGAGCGAGTGCACCAAAGTTACGTATGATGTCCGAACAGTTTAACAAGAGGTGTCCTGTGTCGTCATTTGTCTGGGAGGAACATCTTTAACAGTAGGGAGAGGGAGCACCGTGAAATCTATGTTCATATTCCTGAGGGGAAGGATGATGCCCAGAGTGAAGACGGGATAGCATTGCTCTGGTTTGATGGTCCAGGGACCGCTCTCTGGGAGATATTTCGGGTAGACCTGCTTCAAGTATGGTGTTCTTTGGATATTCAGAGATCGTTTTTTGTGTTAATTAAGAGTGAATTTGTTTGATAATGGGCGTGTCTGTGGGATGGAGGGGAGGGGGATGGAGGAGAGGGGAATGGGAATGGGGAGAGGGGATGCGTGTTGTATATGTTAAAATAGTACATGCTGGTGTGATTTTTTTATTTCTTTGTGTCGGGGGCTGCTGTAATGTTGCTACTATATATATATATATATATATATATATATATATATATTTTGTATATAATATATATTATATATATATATATATATATATATATATATATATATATATATTATATATATATATATTATATATATATATATATATATATATATATATATATTATATATATATATATATATATATATATATATTATATATATATATATATATATATATATATATATATATATATATATATCTGGCCTGAGAAAAAATTTTCGAGCCAGAGACTCCGGCCAAAAATCACCCTCCGGTACATCACTAGTAAGAATGGATCTAGAGCTCTTTTTACTCTTATCTGCTCTCTAACTGGTTTGAAAAATTATCAAGAAATGGAATTGCAATTGCTTTATGTCTTCGTTTTACAATGATTCTGAATTCTGCACGCGGCATTCTGATTTCTTCATTAACAGAAAGCGAAAGTTTTATAGCAACTTTCAAAGTACTTGAAAATTTTTCATCGATATTTGTGCGAAAAGCTTTCAAAACGAGCATCACAGTTTCAAGATGATTAAGAGCAGTGGTTGTCACTAATTCTTTAGACTGCAATGGAGTACATAGTAGAAGAGTGAAGGAGAATAAAGCTGAAATCATAATTAAACTTATAAACAATTCCCTCGTGATTACAGATTTCAAAAGATTTGCGGTTTTTGAAAAGAGTTCATTATCTTAATTCATCCATCTCAAGCTCCTTTAAAGCTTCGCCATTTTAAAACTTCTCTAGATCGTAAAAATCCATTGTATTTTCCACCGACCTTGTTTCGCATATTGGTGTTACTATTGTCTATTTTGTCTCTTGTAAAATCTTCCCTATCTTTTTATTAAAATAATTGTCTGACTTGGTGACCTGAATTAATGCCTAGTTTGTTTTCAATTGGCCAATAAGTTCCTAATGTGCTGAACCTCACATAAATGTGAACTGCCATGAACACACAAAAATAGTGGATATTTTCAACAGCTTGAACACATCTAAAACCTTTCTTTATTGCTGCTGCGCCATCATTTCGTTGTTCAATCAGAAATTCACTATTCATTTCACCCATTTGCGCTTTATTATACAGCCACTAAATCTAAGAAATCTTCACAAACCACAAACATATTTTCTTCATTTCTATTAATATACTCATAATTTGCTTTGATTATTACTTTTATTATTCTTATATATTAAAATTAAGAAACTTAAGTCATCAAAAAATTTGATAATTTATATAATTTCGGAGGGGTTCTTCAGACCCCATCAACTCCCCTGGCTACGGCCTTATATATATATATATATATATATATATATATATATATATTCTTCTACCATATATAGGTGTATCCAGATGATATATTAAATATATATATTATATATATATATAATATATATAATATATATATATAATATATATATATATATACGGCCATATATATATATAGTATATATATATAATATATATATATATATATCACTGTTTGGGGAAAGCTCAGAGGCCCACCAAATTCCCCCGGGGTTTGGAAAATTCAGAAAGCAAGGTCAATTTAAAGGCCGCCATGCAACGTAAATTTCGTTTGAAAGTGTGCAAGTCAAAGGAAGTTTTGAATATATATATATATATATATATATTATATATATATATATATATATATATATATATATATATAATATATATATATATATATTAATCTATATATATATATATATATATATATATATATAATATATATATATATATATATAATATATATATATATATATAATATATATATTATATATATTAAATTTCCCCTCTTTTTCATGTTTTGAATTTTTGACCCTTTGAGTGTGAAAGCCCTTGTCTATCTGTCAGCTTATCTGTCGGTCTGTCAGTCTATTCTTTGTTTTTATATCTTTTTTTTATCAATAAAAGATCTGTCTCACTGACTTTACTAATAATTTGCCTGTCACTCTGTTTTGTCTGTATGCCATAATGTCAATGTAAGAGGGCTCCTGTCTGTTCCCTTTAGATCAAGAGTTTTTCTTCTTTGTCTCTCCTTCCTTATTCTTTCTCAGTAGTTTATGAGAATAAGAATAATGGGAAGAAAAAATCATCTGAATCTTAATTTCGAATTAATTTCGTATAAAAAGAAATAAAATCTTAAGAAAATTGATGGTTTTGACTTTCTTTTTATACAACTCATTTACATTTCACGAGTATACATACTCATGTTGAGTTTGAGCCAAATTATGCCATATATATATATATATATATATATATATATATATATATATTTCTATACATATGTATATATATATATATATATGTATATATATATATATATATATATATATATATATATATATTTATATATGTATATATATAAAATATATAAATATATATATATATATACATATATATATATATATATATATATATATATATATATATATATATATATATATATATATATATATATATATATATATATATATATATATATATATATATATATATATATATATATATATATATATATATATATATATATATATATATATATATATATATATTTATTTTTATATATATATATTTGTATAGAGATATATATATATATATATATATATACTATATATATATATATATATATATATATATATATATATATATATATATATATATATATATATATATATATATATATATATGATATATATATATATATATATATAATTTTTATAAATATTTCAAGTCATAAGAGTTTGTTGATTGTGTCAAATAATTTCATTCGCTATTTGGGATAAAAAAAAAAGTTTAAGAATAAAAATAAAAGAGAAATAAAGAAAAAGAGAAAATAAAGATAAGCTCAGATTTCTCTAAAAAACCTCGTTTAAAGATAGCTTTGATAAAAGCTTCTCAACAAACCTGTTGCATTCATTGCACGCACTATTAATCGCGGGTATGACACGAGGTACTTCGACTTTTCAAGGGCTCTTGAGAAAGAATATAAACATCTCTTTCTCTTTCTCTCTCTCTCTCTCTCTCTCTCTCTCTCTCTCTCTCTCTCTCTCTCTCTCTCTCACACACACACACACACACACACACACACACACACACTTGATTTATTGTACAGCAGATCGTGTGAAGTTGATTTTGTTGTAATATATTTTAAATAAACATTTTTATTTAATATTATATTTTTTAAATTTATTTATATACATATTTTTATTTACGTAATTTCGGGTTAGTTAGGCATTTCGACATTTCTTTGAATAAACATAAAATTGATTGAAGTTCAAATGCGTAGAAATGGGGTAAATTTTTATAGGATTTAGTGCTGAAATTTCGCACAATACCTAACGTAGGATTTACCTTATTTTAGCACATTTAATACCTCTAAATTTTCAAGCAGGTAAGATCTCTGAATCTTAGCAAGAAGTAACATTTGCACCTGTGTAAGTCAGTATTCAGTGTAATACCAAAAAATACGGGGAACGTTACACTGCGACAAAGATTGGATAATTAATTAGTTATCTTAAGCCAGGTAACGGAAGTCTATCTATTGATAGTGACAAGTACAAATAATAAAGTTAGAATGCAAATTTGTGAAAAACAGAATGGATATGTTAAAGCGAAATGCACAAGAAACACATTATTTTTAAACAGAGAATGTTGGCAGAGAGAGTTATGGATGTCGAAGAGGAGCCTTTACCAAGATGGGAAGAAGAAGAATTACTCCTAATTTAAAAGAAGAAGGGATTGTAGATCACCAGTAGAGCGTTCTTTACAAAAGCCATACTGGGAATTGGACATAATATTAGAAGAATTAAGACGTAGGACAATAAACAGAAGGTTGAGAGGGTCACTCTCTTTCAGAATGTGTTTAATGAGCTAACACTTCCATTAAAAGGGAAATATCGAAGTGGGAAGGCAGAGACAGGAGAGTTTAACAAGGCAGGGTTCAAGCTCAGAAGAATAGGTTTTAACTTTTAAGAACTCAAAGGGGATACCATCTTAGTGTTAAACTTAGAGAGAGAGAGAGAGAGAGAGAGAGAGAGAGAGAGAGAGAGAGAGAGAGAGAGAGAGAGAGAGAGAGAGAGAGAGAGAGAGAGAGAGAGAGAGAGAGAGAGAGAGAGAGTAAGGAGAGAGTGAGAGAGAGAGAGAGAGAGAGAGAGAGAGAGAGAGGATAATGTGATCCTTCCAAGAAGATCGCGAGAAAAGGAAATACCAAGAATATTAAGGACTGACGAAGGTCCGAGTTGTGTGTTTTCCAAAGAAGATATAGTTGTGTAGAAGATTGTGTCGGGGAAATATATATGGAGGAACTGAATTTTTGAGTGATTGAAAAAAAAAATCGAAAAAGTTCAGGAATCAGTTGCTCCAGGGCCACCTCATAGCATTATCTTTGCTGTTGAAGGGACGTCTTTCAAATCAGGAGTAATGAAGGGTAGAATGGTGGGCATAAGAGTGGACAGGAGACAAAGTGACAGATGGAAGAACATTTATAAAGAGTAGAATAAGAGTTGGTGACAAAGTAGAATTCTGAGAAACATCACAATTGATAGATATAAGATAAACGGGGGTGGCCGTCTACAACAGATGCCATAGAACGGTTTGAAAGAAAGTCAGAAAGAAGGTTACAGAGAGAAAGATAGATTCTGAAATAGAAAGCTAGAAAACAAGTGTGCCAGACTCTATCAATACATAGTGTAACAGCAAATAATTCATTGAAATAACAAAGAGCAAAAGATCAAGAATCAGAGCGAAAGCAAAGAAGGTCATCCACCAGTTGAGCGTTTCTTACGGAAGCCATTCTGGCGATCAATGACAATATTAGAAGATTTAAGATATTTCCAAACCTTTTTTTAAAGAACATATTAGAAAACTTTGGATAGATCAGAAATTAAAGCGATAGGATGATGGTTAGAGGGTTGAGAAATGTTCCCCTTCTTCGAATGAGTTTGAGTGAATGAACTCTTCTAGTAGGAACTAGGAAGGAAAGGTTGAAGTTGATAGGAAGAGACAAAAAAGTTTACCAACGCAAGGTGCAAGCTCAGAAGCACAAGTTTTGAGGACCACAAGAGGGATACCGTCAGGACCATAATCCTTCTTAGTCTTAACCTCAGAGAGAGAGAGAGAGAGAGAGAGAGAGAGAGAGAGAGAGAGAGAGAGAGAGAGAGAGAGAGAGAGAGAGAGAGAGAGAGAGAGAGAGAGAGAGAGAGAGAGAGAGAGAGAGAGAGAGAGAGAGACAGAAAGACAGAGAGAGAGAGAGAGAGAGAGAGAGAGAGAGAGAGAGAGAGAGAGAGAGAGAGAGCAGAAATAATATCTTTAGAAGAAAATATTATGTTAGACATAAAGGAGTGGGAAGGAGGTGGAGAAGTAGGAATAGGAAGAGCATCGTCTATCGTCATAGGCTATTTTTTGTAAAATGTCAGAAAGAGTGTGAGGAAGAAGAACCAGAAAGAATCTGCATTTTAAAGGTACAAAAGAGTTTTTAGCATCTTGAAGAATAAATTTTCCATAATTCTGGGATGAAACGTAAGAATCTCGAATTCTGGAGTTTGAAGAACGGTATTTTTTTAAGAGAGAGGCTTTAATCTTTGGCTTGGGCTGAGCCCCATTTTCACTCCCCACTAAAAATGGACATAAAATTCGGAATTTTCAGCCGATTTTGACCCTATAAACACCAAACTGTAGCTTTTTTTTGCCCTCTAAAACGTTGTTTCCTGGTGTTTTTCTGTGAATGTAGTCATTCTTTCAGAATTTTCAATTTTTCAAAATCCATGTTTTTGACACTTTTCATATCAACTTTCAAAATTTTTTTCGAAATGACTTCAAACTTGAAATATGCACAGATGGGTCTATTACCTACAATAATTACATATATCATTTTCATTTTTTGAGTTTTGTGCTCAGTGTTGTCCAATTTCCAAACCCATTTTTTTTTTAATTTCAAAAGTGAAAAATTGATATATATTTTTTTCTACTCCTCCGATCAAAATGAAATTTTCAGGGCTTTTATAGTTGGGCAAGATGCATCTTTTTTACTTAGATAATTTCTTTGTATATGCAATAGGTTTGGATTTGTTCTTGGAACAAAAAAAAACGCTGAGCACAAAACTCAAAAAATCGAAAATGTTCTATGTAATTATTGTAGGTAATGGACCCATCTATGCATATTTCAAGTTTGAAGTCATTTCGAAAAAAAATCTGAAAGTTGATATGAAAAGTGTCAAAAACATGGATTTTGAAAAATTGAAAATTCTGAAAGAATGACTACAGTCATAGAAAAACACCAGAAAACAACGTTTTAGAGGGCAAAAAAACTACAGTTTGGTGTTTATAGGGCCAAAATCGGCTGAAAATTCCTAATTTTATGTCCATTTTTAGGGGTGAATGAAAATGGGGCTCAGACTGAGCTAAAGATTGAAGCCTCCCCTTATTAAGCAGCGTCTCTCGGCGATTAGCGTGAGATCCAGAGTTGAACTAAGGCTTA
>JABUQX010042073.1:0-25000 GCA_015478945.1 Trachelipus rathkii
GAGATATAATTTCATTGTGAATATATAATATATAATATATACTATATAGGATATATATATATAAATAAGTAATATATATATATATAATAAATAGTATTATATATATTTATATATATAATATATATTTATATATATATATATTTATATATGGCCAGCCCTTTAAAGGATGTTACATAAAAATACAGATATCGAAATATCGCTGACACTAAATCGTCTAACCATGCACTGTGAAGTGTTAACTTAAACTCCAATAGAAAAGAGAAAAAGTTGCCACATGTTGTTTTATTATATCATGTTAATTTTTGTTAATTTTGTTTTTAATTTTTTTTTTATTTTATTTTTTTAAGGGGACCTGAGCCGACGGTGGGACAGATGGGGGGACGAAGTCCCCCTCGTCCCCGCTGAGGCCTTGATACCACTACTCGTTTGTTCTATTCGATTTAATGTAGGGTATTTCTTTAGTTTAAAAAAAAAAAAAACTTTTTGTCAACCTCACGCTCTATTGCTTGAAAAATAATCGAAAAAAAAATCGATTACAATCGGCTGTTCGATATACATCGGTTAACATCCTTTTAAGGGAAGGTTCCTATATATATATATATTATATAATATTATATATATATATAATATATATTATATATATTATTATATATATATATATATTATAGAATAAATACTACCGTATTTTATATAACATTCTAGATGGAAAGCTCTAGAGAGCCACAATGCCATATCCAAACTACTACAGCTACCGGAAAAAGGAATACATTGCTGGAATCCTGGCAAAATTAAAAGAGGAACTGTAAAAAAAAAAAAAACAAAAAAATGCATATTCGGAAAATTACGAAGCTTACACCAAATTGAAATATCTCTTCTGCACTACCAAGAAATCTTTGTTTGGAAATGAAAAAATTAATAATGACAAATTAGCTTAAAACAAGCATTTCAATTTTTTTTGGGGGGTGCTGGGACATAGTATAATATATATATATTTGTAAGGTATTACAAGGCATTTAGGGGGCTCGAGCGACGGGGAACACAGGGGGGCGTTCCATACCCCGTGGGGAGGGGCGGAGGAACCCTTGCCGACACCCAATACCAAAGAGCGGGGGTTCCGGAGACCCTGCCCGGAGGGGAATTAGTCCTACCCCCGTAGTTCCCCGGAGGCCGAGAGACCCGCGCTCCTGCCTCGGTTGGGTTATACACCTTGGGTATTCTTTAGTTAAAAAAAAAACAAAATTTAATAGAAGGTCTTTATTTTAAGAAGTAACCAATAAAAGGTCTCTAAATAGGCCCTCTAATCTTATTTTAAATTTTTAACATAATTTTTATTTTTTTATTTTTTTTTTTTACATTTTCTATCCAAAATTTTAGATTCCAAAAATGTTATTCTTTTCGCTGTAGCTATTGTAGTTTTTGAGATAATAATTTTTTTTAAATTTTTTTTTTTTTTTTTTTTTTTACATTTTCCGCACTAAATTGGACAGCATTCCAGCAATGTAATTCCTTTTCCTGGTAGCTGTTTTAGTTTTTGAGATATGATTGTGGCTCTTCTAGAGGTTGACTATATATATAATATATATCTATAATATATTATATATATATATATATATTATATATATATATATATATATATTATATTATATATATATATAATATATATATATAGGTTTAAATTTTTACTCTAACAATATCGTTTTCGCAATGAGGCAAATTTTAACAAAACAATATGCACACAACTTTAACAGCTGCAGCATACTTAGTTGATTTTTTGTTTTAAAATATAATAATATATAATATTATATATATATATATATAATAATTATTATTATATATATATATATATATTATATAATATATATATTATATATATATATATATATATATCCTACTATATATATATATGGGCGTAGTCGGTGTGTGTGTGTGTGTGTGTGTACGCAGGATTTAACTTAGGGACTAGCAAAGATTGAGTGATTTATGTCCTTGCTTCCACTGATCAATAGGTGTGTGTTGGTTAAACTCCAGAATTTTCTTTTTCAAAGGCGAAAAAAAAATAAATTTCGGTAATAAAATAAATAAAATAACAAGTCTACGACAGTTGTAATTAAAAAAAAATTATGAGTCACAGTGAGTAAAAAAAATACCTATTGGAGAAACGTAAGGTAATATTTATGGGGGTTGGCGAGTACTGAGGCCTGAGTGGTAACTAATATTAAATCTAAATTAGCATTATACGCCTTGGATTTTCAGCGAATTTCGCCAATACGTTTCCAATTCGTTCATTTTTTTTCACTTACTAATAATATTCAATGAATACTCATCCTACATAGTCCATTAAGCCTGTCTTCGTTCATTGTGTTTATTAGCCAAGTCTTTACTCTTCGCAGAGTGCTGAAAAACCTTTCAATGGTACTTGTTGAACACGGTAGCACCAGTGCAATTAATAGATAGTTTTTTGATTTGAGGAAAAAATTTGTTATCTTCTTTAACGACTTCAGTAAGTTCCAAGTCTTTCACCTTTTGTTTATCTATTCTTTTTACCGGCCACAAGTTTTCGATATGAATTTTGTATCAATCATAAACCGAAAAGCATTTACTTTCTCACGCAAACTGCATACGGGAGCACCTAACATAAGAAACAGATGAAAACGAAAAAAATGAAATGCTGGCACGTTGTTTTCTGAAAATCTAGTAATTTAAGAGGACGAAAGTGAGTAAGTAATGCACAGAAGTAACGAACGATCTCCAATATCAGCAAAGTTTTAGAGGATGACTTGCTTAAGATGTTGGGATTGTAACTTTTCTACGGTGGTACAAGTTTCTACTAAGAATCAGCAGTAATAACATTGGCAGATAAGAGCAGAAAGCAGTTTTGCAGAGGTCTTTGACAACTTTCAAACACTCCTTGAACTGGTCGCCGCACGCATGAGGTTCTTATTTTTGGTTTGAATAAAATGTTAGGCATGGTTCAATCAACTAAATCAAAATATTTGCCTAATTACGGAAGGGGTAATAATGAAAATGGATCTTGTTTGCCTAACAGTATAAGAGAAAAGCTGTTTTTTCTTGCTGATTGCTGCTTCGCGTTTGACAATTTCTAACCCTTTAACGATTTTTATCATATTTGTATGGAAAATAGCAATGCTATGATATTTTCGAGTCCAACTGGTTTCACAAAGTTTATGCAAGCTGGGAATGTATTTTCTTCTTAGGGAGGAGTTTGAAAAAGTTTGTCTTTTATTATGGCAATAGTATTTCGAACTTCCGAAATAATTAGGTCATTATGACCAAATTAAGCCGGTGGTTTTATTGGCCAATATGGAGTAGACAGTCAAATTTTTTTGCATCTGCGACAATTATGGTTTTTTTATGATAATTCCATACAAATTGATTAGTTCATTTTGAATCATCGATGACGTCCAGATGTCATTCTTCTGTCCTTGAATATGTTCTTTTAATTCCACATCACCTCTTTCTATTCGAAGTTTAATCAGGTCTTCAGAAATTCCCTCGTGCAGGCCTATAACGCTTAAAGGTAAGTCATGGTTTCCGCAGAAAATTATGCTCTTCAAAATTGTTGTAATATTCCTTTAATTTCTGCTATTGTTTTTTGATCTGCCTGAAGCTGAATATCAACGGGTACGCCTTCCGTGATTGATTTAGCAGCTTTGGCAGCCGCAAAATGTTATCGACATACTGAGAGTTCTTGCCGAGAATACTGTCGGAAGAAGCTAGCTGTATAAAATCACACGGCTAATTGACCTCAAACCAATATGAAAACGAAAACACATTAAAACTCTTTAGAAAAAATGTTTATAAAATGTTAGTAATTAGTAATTACTACTTCATTGTCTATCGATTGATGTATCTTCTGCAGTTTTTCTACTAATAAACCCTTAGTTCAAAGTTCATTTTTTTTATTTCGCCAAGATTTAGGGGACAAGTGCCCCTTGTTATATAATATACTATATATTATATATACTATATATATATATATATATAATATATATATATATATTTTATATATATATTACAATTATATATATATATATATATATATATATATATATATATTATATATATATAATAAGGGTTGGGATTAAAAACCGTTCGTTTTTTTTATAAAAAACGTTTTTTTTTAAAAAAAAGACGAAAAGGCCAAAATTTTTGTGTTTTTTTTGTTTTTTGTTTTAAATTACTTAATTTTCATATATATCATGTATTTTATGTGTTTTGAGCGCGTTTGTATAGAGTAAACTCAATATGTTAAAATGTCCAGGTTCATCCTCTAAATTAATCCAAAGGTCGTCCTTAATAAATTTATTGTGTTCATCTAATTATCTGACATTTAATATTTTTTGGTTCTTGTTTTTATTATTATTATATATATACTATATAGTATATATATCTAATATATATATATATACTATTATCATATAATTATATATATATATATTATATATATATATACTATATATAATATATATATCTTCATCTTAACTTTTTCCTCCAGAATGCGTGTAAGGTGTGTAACAAGCATCAGAAAAGAAAAGGAGTAGAAGATGATGTTGGTAAAGTCGAAAGAAAGCCAGCCTTACCTTCTGTCTCCAATTATTAGTAAGGACTCGTTTTGCAGTCAGAAAATTTCCCACCCTATAGCTTCACTGGACTGCAACGGACGCTCACTCAGATAATATGCATCAGTGGTAAGGGTTCATCCTTGACCAGGTGGGAACAACCATACCCCCTCACAAAACCCCCGCCATTCTCTCTTATATTGCACCTTTATTCTCGCCTTGCCAAACTCACATTCTCTCCTTCAAACTTCGTTTACTGACATTCAATCCACTTTTTCTTCGATCTCCAGCCGGTAGGTTTTCAAACCATCGCGCACTATCCAATCTGCTTTAAAAACCGACTATATTCATCCTTTCACATGACGCAAACATCTCATCATACTTTCATTTATTCTCTCGTTTCCACTTTCTTCCACCACACAACTCTCTATATGTTCATTCCTCATTTTTTCTTCTCACACCCTACATGCCCCTAAGATTGTCCATACTGAAACACATTGAACTTTAGATCTATATTCTTATTCCAGACCATAGTCTCACTACTATACAAAACAGGTACAAACCCTCATGTAAGCCCCTGGCGCACGAAAGGCTTAGTCGTTTACATTCACCAATGATTTAATTGCAACAGCCCCATTCTGCCATTCACAACTTTCCATACTAAATCTCTGCATCATGGCCGTTCCCATCCAATCACATAATACCTACTATTTAACTCAGACCTTGTTCGAGCTGCTCAACCATGCTAACGTAACTTCACAACTGAAAAGGACTGGATCCTCACTCACAACCATTTCAATCTATCTTATCTACGTTTACTTTCCAACCCCTCCTATTACACACACTACCTCCATCTACCAATAATCTCAAACTCTTCAGATTCGCACACCAAACCACTCACTCCGCTATTAATGGTAGGGCACCCTCACACTCATGCTCCATCATTCTAACACCATTTCCCTTCCCCACACTTAATTCTTTCATAACCCGCATCCATATACAAATTTAATAACGAAGGAGACATAACACAACGCCTCACTCCGTATTAAATACTAATAATACTTTTGACACATTTTTATTCTTACATATGGCTCATATCGTCAATTACAGATAATTTTTGATTCATTCAGAGCTATCACCAACACTATATACTCACTAAACTGGCATAGACTTCCTATTTAACCCTATCATACGCTCCTGTTTGCAAATCCATAAATCTATAAATTTTTCTTCGCTCTCTATTTTCTCTAACATCTTGCTTCAATGTAAGATTTGATCCACACATCCTCTACTCCTCCTAAACGCACTTGTTCTTCACAATCAGTCCTTCAGTCACTCGCGCACTCTTTCGACCAACAACAGCATATATCTTTCCTACAGCACTCAATAAACTAAATCCTTTAATTTTCTACAGTTCCTTTATCTCCCTTACCCTTATTGATAAAGGTACTATTATGCTCTCCTCCAATTCACCTCGAAACTATACCTCATACCGCTTTATTACACACTTCAAGATCGCAATCAATCCCATCTGCCTCGTTCTTGATGCAATTTCACAGTATTTTATCTATACTGCAGATTTACCATTCCTTCAACTTTCTCACTCTATTAATTATTTCCTCCTCTTTGTAATAACCTCATCCAAATACTATTCCTTCTGTACCATCAACCCGCACACAGTCCATTATCACCTTCATCATTACTGCCATATTAACAGATTTTCAAGAGTGTTCTTTTCCACCTCCATCACCTCATCGATGTATTTCTCAGTTACAAACACATCCCTATTCATTAATTCTAAGCAGATTCCCCATTCTCATTCTTTAACCTTTCGCGCTTCCTTCAGAAGAGCTCTATTCCTTGTATGTCCATTCTCCTCTTCAAACTGTTTCATTTACCTTCTTCTTTCTCTTACGTATGCATCTTTTTAGCATTCCTTTTTTTCCTCCTTATCTAATTCAAAGCATCTCTCTCTTTGAACTTCATCTTTGGCTTTTGGTACATTCAACCACACTACTTTTTTACTTTTAAACGCTTGCATAACCTCTTCATTCCACCACTCAACTGTTATCATTCTCTACTTCTACATTAGCACATCCAAATACTTCTTTTTGCACTGCCTAACATTGGCTTCCTTCATTTGCTTCGGATTTATTCAGTTTCAACTTGTTCACATTCACTGATTTAATTGCGAGCGTTCTTACATACTTATATCCTTATTACTTGCTCACTAAAACTTCTCACTCTAATTTTCCCTACTTCTTTCATTATCTCTTTCCTCTCCATTCAGTCCCAACTATTAATTTTACATAGAACAACATTATGTTTCAATAATCATTCCTAAACTCCTCATGATTTACATCCAATCATCTTCAACATCTCTCTTCACCAACACTAAAATCAATCATACTTTTACTCTCGATACAATCTCTACCTAAAACAACTCTAGTATACTTATGGATACTCTGTGTTTAAAGAAGTATTTACTTACACACATACCTCACCCTTTCACAGAAATCAATCACCTCCTACTATTCTCATTTTCTCCTGACCGAACACTGGCAACAACACTGTTATACATCCTTGTTTTTTTAGTTATATAATAATATATAGTATATATATAGCCATAGTCAGTAGTAATATATATATATAGTATATATATAATATATATATATATCTATATATAAATATAACATATATACACTGTATATATAAAATCCGTATATAATAGTCATATTAACGGCATAGAAGGGTATTGTTAATTATGCTAAGTAATAAATTTAAAACATCTTCTAAAATAATACATAAAAGAGGAGGTAATATTAAAAAAAAAAAACAACATTTTGTCTTTTAAAAAACGTGTTTTAAAAAAATTATATTTTTAAAAACGTTTTTGTGTCATATCATATTATATATATTATTATATATATTATATATATATAGTATATTATATACTAAATATATATTTATATATATATATAATATATTATATATATAATCTATATACTTATACCATTTACAGGTTTATTCACTCACGTGCAAGCCCTTTCAAGAAGGGGCAGAACTATTAGAAAGATAAGAACATCACCCAACCAAAGCCTAAGGCATATTCTCAAGTTGAGTGAGACGGTGACAGAAAAATAACATGAATAGTGTTAGAAAAAGATAGAGATAGATGTTTAAAGAGAAGAATAGAGATGAAGAGGTGGCAGCTAACGAGCAAGAGTTTTTTTTCAATGTTCACACATATTTAACGTGCGAGAAAGAGCAACTCTTTGTGCTACGAGACGGTGCCGGTCGGTGGAAAGGGAGTGTCACTCCTCGAGCACCTACCATTGTAGTCCTGTAAGAGTTGCGGTTAATGCCGTAGTGGGCCGAATGGTGATGGAAGATTCAATTCGACGTTCATACGGGAGTGCAGGGGTGGCCTGTTTGACATACGTCTGGGGAAGCGGGGCAGCCGTTGTCCTGGCCGCAGCGATCGGAGTTCCTCCGGGAGAAATACCCATTAGCTGCGATTTTGTGGATTAATCTTGGCTTTAGGGGGAGGAGCAGCTTCCAGTCTCTCAGTGTAGAAGCTCAATCAATCCTGGACAACAAAGAGAGAATGCGAGGATGCGGTTCTCTATCTACCTCTGGAGCACATTGGGTATAATATGGCGCTGATATGCGTAGCAACTGAGGAGAACCAACAGACGAGACACCTTTGATGACACAGGCTAAATTATTGGGAGAAAGAAGGTATAATCACCGCCAGAGCTGACATTTTAATACAGGGATACCTCAAACTAAGCATAAAGGCAGTCGCCTGCTTTCCCACGCTTGCCACGACTCAGGTCCGCTACTCTTGCAAAGAGTAGACCGCCAGCTATACAGCATGATCGAAGGTTTCCGTAGTAGAGTACCGTTGGTAGGCGGATACCAGGACAATACGCTTCTGCCCATCTCTAAGCTCAGTTCCTTGAGATGTGCAAAATCTACTCATAATTCCAGATTGCATAGCAAACTCCGCTATGAGGAAATGTAAGCTTTTTTATTCTCGGCCTATTCTACCGATGGGCAAGGGTCCCATAGGGCGTACTACCGCTGGAACAGCACTTTCTCTTCCCGATATGCTAGACTTAAATGTTCGCTCCCCAGGAAAGCTCCGTGGAATATTAATAGCTTACAAAATCTACACACGTACAACTCAATTATATTAGAGTTTGTTCCTCTAGCCACCACAGGTTACCCTGCTTGTGTGCCAGTTATACAACACTCGTTCAGCCGGTAAGAAATGCTTTGGGCATAAGCATAATTATTTTTACTCCTATGTACCCTTAGGCAGTGAACGTGCCGTGAGCGACATGTATCGTATCTTCGTTGAGATACATATGATAGCCGATGAGTCTAAGCCATTAACTGACATCGCGAGCGTTCAGTGGTACAGGACTGGAAGCAAACTCATAGGTTAAAAAGGTCCGTTGATTGGACTTTACAGAGGTTGAAAGTATCAGCGGCAGGGCGGAAACAGCCTTGCGGTTGTAGGGGTGGGCAGGACAGGAGATAGTCCGTGAGTCCATTGGGTTAAACTGGACTGAGGCCCATACCATCAAGCTTTGACGTAGTTATCCAACTGCCGAACCATTGCAGGGCCTCAAGAGTGATTGGACTTAGAAAGCGCACCAAATGCATACTCACTCCCATAGATGATAGCCTTAGAGAGCCCTCGCTACTATCATTCAGGTTCTCGGTTCTTTAGAGCTCCTATGGCCTTTGGTATGACTTACCACGTCAACGCAATCTGCTATCTGAGTGCTCGGAGGTTTACACGTTGCGGCAGACCAATGAATCTAATCTTTCAACTCTTCAACGGTAGCAGAGAAAACAGTGGGGTGCAGAGATGGACGTTGGGCCTATTAGAAGCAATGACAAAGAGAGTTGTTGTTCTAGCCCACTCTCATACTCAACGATTATCCCGCTACCTTTCAATTCATTAAGCCTCGTTCCTGGACCAGACAATTCTTCAATAGAAATAAAATTGAATTAGGATAAATCGTCTAATAATTAACAGTTACCCGGACGTCTACTTCAGCCAGCTATTTCATAAAATAAAATTAAGATGCAGCCATTTGATCCCACCAGGATCATCCAACATAACAGTGGATTTGAGCATCAGGAGTCCAGGGAGATTAATGTGGGCAACGGGGGTGGGTCAGTTATAACCAATGATTATTACCGAGGGATAACACCGGGAAGCCATTGGATGTGTATTAGCGACAGCGATCATTGGAATGCGAAAATCATTTTCGGGACTGATCATTTCGAAGTTCTCAATACGGCCTTAGTAGCAACCAACCAAAGCCTACAAGCGGATTAAATACGTTGACCTGGCCATAGCTGAACTACCTTGACAGCAACTTCCAGCCGTGTGGGCTATATCCCCTTTGCCTTTAATGTCGGGGGCTGCAAAGTACGTTAATAGCGCCACACAATCGGCGTTACTGCCTGTTTGGAATGCTCTCAACCTGTAATGTGAGTAGCGTAGAGGCTAGAGATGAAAACTGTAAGAAATGGTAAAAAAGGGATTTCTTAGATGAAATGAATCATTTAACAGTGTAGATGATGACCTTTGTTCATCAATGACTCACAGAAGCTCGTGTGCTGTTTAAGTCTACCCTAATTCCAGTTTTCATCGTGGTGATATCAGTTTATGTTAATATTTATAAGAAATAAATACATATATCATATAATGACGATTTCTATGATGTTGCACCATCATTGTCTGGGAGGTATGAACCAACTGATTGGTGTGACTCATATGATGAGGGTATTTGAAGATGTATTTACTTACTATTTATCATTATTGTTTCCCGGGAAGTCATGTAATGTTTTATTTGTTCACCATGTGAGCATGATTTTTTAAGATATTTTAACAGCAAGGTTTCGTCATCAAAAGGCCCGTAAAAGCTACTCTCATTGAATATGGCTTATATGTCATGTATTACAGATTAGATTTTATCTCCATTTCTATTAAACTGAAACATTAAATGTTAAATTCAAATGACTACTCAAAAGAATTTGGATATGTTTTAGACGGCTTCCTGCAAACTAAGGAGATAGGTACAAACTTGGAGTTCCAGGCAATTAAACCTTCGATATAAGTACAATAACAGATTTAAAAGACAGTAAACCTTAAGCTAAAGGAAGTGAACAGATACGATCACGAAACGTACTTTTACAATAAAAGAATTTATACCTTTAGGAATTTTGAATACTAAAAGTGACTTCTGCTATTTGTCAAACGTGGTGTATAAATTCTCTATATTTATAAATTTATTATATTTTATTGTCTAAATAATATATATGCTGTGAAAGGGAAATTTATATCTGATTCGAGGTTTATAAAAAATTCCGTAGAGTTTATTGTTATAAATATAAATAATGTCAACAAAATTTACCAATTATTTGAATAGATAGAATCACTGCGTTACTATTTAGCAATCCTGTTAATCGTTTAAAACAGTAATGTGCAAAAACAAGGTTTTCTGAGAGAATATTAATTTAGTATATTGTTTCGAGTGATTATACACGAGCGATATTCTCTGTATGAAGCGTATGACTTTCTTTGTGTGTTTGGGCTATTCATTTTTTCTAGAAATTTAACAATATACACTGCTACATTGGAAAAAATTGATTATATATATATCTTTCTTAAGATCTTGAGTCTTCGTCAGTAGTTAATTGGCCTGCGCCGCGTCCCAACAAAATTTGACCTTGGGCTTATTCAACCTAATGTCTTTTAGAGTTGCCTTTTCATTCTCTTATTTTTATTATTTTATATTTTTTTCAAATAGTATTTCATTCCTATCCATCTACTGTTTATACTTATGTTATCAATTTAAATATTATATATAGAATATATATATTTATATATATATATATATTATATAAATAGATATAGTATATGGTCATAGTAGTGTGATATAGATTTACGTACGGATATATATGTATTAGTAATATAAATGAGTACAGAAAAGCAGATAGGAGGGTACAAATAATTCTGAATATATTAATTTATACTATATTTTATATATATATATATATATATATATATATATGATTATTAATAATTAAATATATACTTACTAATAATTTCATTATTGTATATTTATAATATAAATAAGGTTATATATAAATAATAGATAATTACATTAATAATATATATATATATTATGATATATAAATATAATATAATATATATATATATTATATATATAATAGGTACTAATGAACTATAGTAGACAGTAGTAAGGATGATAGATGAATAGTAAGGTATATTATATATATATATATATAGTAGAGGGTATATAAAGAATGAAGGATAGTTTATGGTATAAGTGAATCACCACTAAAACACAAAAGCGGTGAAATATGAAAATTTATAATGGAAAAGAGTTATAGATTGACATAAATAAAGGTCCTGGGAAAGTAATTGTATGTATTGCTATTTGTATACCTTGATCAATGGTTAAAATATTTGTATAGGTTTTAAGAAAGAAAACAGTAGGACATCATTAATATATTAAAATTCACATGTCTACTCAATTTTAAGTTTAATTTGTGACTGACTAATAATAAATCTTCTTTAAAATAATGCCCATCTCAAAATTCTTTTAAAAAATGTTCATTAATCCTAAAATATTTTACTTACATTAGCTATATAAAATGTATCCCGATAAGTACGTCCCAAAGTACGTCCCAATCACAGATCGATTTCAATCTCTTTAATATTATTAAATACAGCCAATTTTTGATTGTTGCAGCGGGAGCACGTATCCTATCGGTGCTTTGTGATGGTCATTAGCACTGCTCGATAGGATGTTCCTCACAGAGCCACAATCTACCAAATAATCGATCTTATTTAGTGTGTCATAGACTACATACAAGGTCAAATTGTCAATCTTGCAAACCCTTTTGTCTCCCTCAACGCGGCTGCTAACTATTCTTACTGCCTCAAGAGCGCTCGTCATCTATTAATAACATGCTTTTCTATTGCGGTGATGAGGGATCAGGGTTTACTTGAATAGGAGTGTTCCTTATGATACAGTGATCTATACATTAACATTAATTAAAATAGACTGACTTTCTATTCTGATTGCCAATATAGCACTATACTAACCATTCGATACCCCTATATTTTTCGACGTATGTAATGCGGCCTTGATGTGAGAGAGACGAGAGATAGAGAGTAGAGAGACGACCCCCGCACACCAGTTAAATAAGAGATTTGATTCAAAAAGAGAACGGAGATAGTATTCCCACAGTGCAAGGACTGACGAGAGATATAAGAAAAGTTAGATTTGTACGTATTACCAGAGCAGTTATTGTGAGAAGACAGTTTGTTTTGAGACCTATTATGGACGATTCAGTATTATTTAATATAATATTATTATTATTTGTTGATATATTTTTGTTTTGTGGGCTACTACCTTTCATATTTAAATTTTTAGAGTTCTAGTGGTAAAGCTAGGAAAGATCATGCACTTCCTTGTACATTATGTGACTTAAAGGAAGAGATCGAAGTCATATGATAAAGAGCAATTTTTGTTAGATATAATATATTTGTTCCCATTTGTTCAGTTTATGTGAATTGATGATGGATTCTATACTATGAATGGAAGATTATAATGCTTATAATTAAAGCCTTCAATTTGGCTAGTGCTAGTATAAGTCATCTGTCTATTATACCTAATATTATCTTGATCCAATATCTATGGATATCAAAATACTAATATACATGTTACGATTTTCATGAATTTATATTACTGTAATAGATTAATGTATTCGATTATGATTAGAATATTATATAGATGATAAGATAATATGAATTTAGAATATTAATTTTATATATAGAATAATAAGATAATGATAGTATGATAGATATAAATTAGATTAAATTATTAAAAGATTAAGATAGATAGATAGATAAATATGAATTTAGATTTTAATTTTATTATTATCTTATAAAAAATTAAAAGAATTGAGATTTATTCACTTCAATACATGTATAAGGCTCGTATTTAATAATTTAATAATCGGATCTAGAAGAAGCGAGATAGCAATAATCTGAACTCCTTATAAAATGTGTTTACGTAATTTTCATATTTATTATGTAACATATCTTAAATCAAAACATGGTTGAGGATAAAAGTGTTAGCAAGAAAGGAAAATGTTATTGGCTTAAAATTATGTTCGATATATACTATTTAAATGCCCCTATTTTCACCACTTATCAGTTGTAAGAATTTGTTACAGGAAAAGTAATTTTAACTTCAGGGTAATTCGATATATTTCATATCTTTCTAAAGTACATTTCCCATATCATTTCATTTTTTATTCTCCCCAGCATTCTTTAATGTTGTGGTATAAGATCTATATAACTAAATTAATAATACTACAAATCTCACTCTGTTATTGTGTTACTATTTAATTCTTTTCCAATCTCCCTCCTACGCACTACACATAAGTCGATCCAACCTCATCCACTAGCACGCCCACTTTGCGACATCAGTACTATGGAGGCATCCTATTTCATCAACATCGATCAGCGACAGCACTAATCAGATTTCATGGTCGACCAGTCTAATTTTGATTATAGTATAAATTTCGCGTACCTACTATATATATATAGACGTTATAGCAGTTATATTATCTACGATACGATTGCTGGTGAGACATTTATGATATTGACAATTTCTCAGGTTGTTATTTTCAACTAGTGTATGCATTTATAAGGATACTAATCTCTTCATTGTCGTCACCTAAAAACTGCTTATCCGCTCCATGCACTATGATATGAACTTATGAAAAATATGATAGAAATTGATATCTCTATTCTTCTGAAATATTTATGTAATTATTTATAATTAAATGCTTTTGCTGTAACTCAATTATGTATCTGATCTGAAGTAGCGTGACCTACTTTTATCGCGTGTCCGATTTCCTCTCTCAGCTGTGAGTTATATCATTGACTTGGAAACTATTTAACGTAATACAGCTTAGAAAGTGACGTAGGGTACAGAGCTCGTTACACAATAATTCTATAGTGATATGGATCGGCCATCTGGCTGAGGCAATTTGACCTTCACCGCTGCTCTTCTAGATTTCATGTTTGCGCTCTTTGTTGCGCGCGCCTAGAGAAGTGAGGTAGGTAGTGACGGAGTCTGTTTCACTCTGTGTCTATTTCATTAAGTTATAGTACACAAGATAATTAGTAGCCATAGTACACGAGGTAGCGTTCTTCTTTTTCGTGCTCTGAAATTTTAGTTAGAGTGTCGTCAAAAATGACGAAAAACAAAATTTTTTCCATATGAACAAACTGCGAGGAAACTAAATTTGTACAACATGTTATTCTTACCTGCGAGCGGACAATTGAAAATTTACGTTTCAGCTTTAAGTCTTTAAATAAAATCGTACACTTGACATCTTGGAATTATTTATGGATTTAAGTAACGGCTAATTAGGTTAAGATCTGACCTCCAGAATAGAAGAGATATAGAAGTCAGTTATATATTAGTACAGCGGTAATTAATTTAGCGTAGATGAGTTTATTAGTATTTTAACTACTTAAACTACATCTATCCAGAATTTAATGCTCTTTAGTGCTTTATCGTGTTATGTGTATAAAAAAAGAAACTCACAACTTGAATTTTCGAACAGCTTAAAACCCCTTTGAGCGTACAAAAGTGAGAAGATATTAAAAACTAATATATATGACTCGTCATAAAAACTCATACGATCTGCATGACACAATATTAGAGATATGTTTTGAGTAAAAATGAATATCCTCTTGTGCGGTAAAGATTTCGCGTACTTAAATGCAGCGCAGAAGAATAAGTATAGAAATCATCTTTACTAATGTATTTATGTTAATATATGACTATGAACTGTATATAACGTCTATTATTAGAAGATAGTATATAGGGAAACTGTGATTTTGAGTAGGATAGACCAATAATTTTATTATGTAGTATACATAAAATTTATGAGAGCAATACTAAACGAACACGTCGTTGATAGGTAGTTAATCTATTCTATAGTGATTTATGATTTTGAAAATTGGAGTATTGATATATATGTTCAGACAACGATTGAGCGTCCTAATTATTAGGTTAGTTACATGGCTATGAGTGTTTCGACAAAATCGCAATAAGTACTAAAGTACTTGATACTCTGTGATAAGTATATGATTTTATTATTCTGCGTCTACTGTATATTTTTTAATGCGTTAGCAGTCAATAGATAATTTTTATATCATGACGCCGGCGTTCTTTCCTTTTCGGCTATAGTATGAGGAAAGATTATATGTGCGTGGATTTACCAAACTCATAGGTGTATACTAGAGGAGTATGCATATATAGTATGTACCTCCCTACTATATCATGTGAGGGTAGTATGTATTATGAAGTAAATATCGTTATTGGAATTAAGTATGGAGTTTATTGTTACTTCGCCTCTTTATTGTGACTTCTTTAGTCTGAGTCCTAATGAGTATCAACTATATTATTAGTAGATACCATTTACATAGTAGATATATAGTCTAGTAATAAGTGACGTAGGACATGAGCACTGCGAGCCATATGTCTCGCACTTTGTTAAGATATTGAGCGTTCGAACATTGTCAATATGATGCGACCCTAGCAACAAATGCCGAAGTAGCGACGTTAAAATCTCTAGTGCAGATGCGAACGCTCGCGATACATATGATTGTATATTATATCTTAGATACTATATTCATTTTTCTTATATATTTTAGAATTTATATGATTAATTAATATTATTTATGTTTCTAGTTTTAGCCTTTATCCCCCAAATCCCCCGTCTTTTTAATATTAATTTGTACCCTCAAAATAATGTTGTATTGCATCCGTTTAAGTCGTCTAGCCGACATCTCCATACTATCGTTTAACGTGCAATTAAAATAGACGAGATGACGCAGATACCGAGCAATAATACTTTTTACCTATCTTTTATGATTTTCATTACCACATCATTACTCATCCCTTGTTTTCCCCCAATATTCCCCATTTTTACATGGAGTATCCTCCCCACGCATCCACATGTTGTTCTCTTAAGTTGGTTGTGTGCGATTGGCCCCTAACGCCCCCCCTTTAGTGCTGTTGCCATTCATGTCATCTACTCTCTCTCTTCCTCCTTCGTTGGCCCTGTTGACACCCCAGCAAACACACACAACACTAGACACACACACACTTTGAGTGTCTCCGCGCGCGCGAGCACCGATTTCTTACTCCCCGCCTTCCCGCATGCTCCCGCCGCTCGCACCTCGCCTTCGCGCCCCGAGTGGGATGTTCCCGAATTATATTCCTCGCACACCGCGCAGCCCTTCTGCCGCACCCCTCTTGAGAGTGTGTTCTATTGGAAGTGTATTACTCAGTTATTCTCAGAGGTGCGTGTATCGTAATCGATCGATTTTCATATGTTTAGTATTCATTGAACGAGAGAGGTGGTGTACGTCTACTCTTACTCACCCGTACCTACTACCTAGTTCACCCTCCATCCCATGCTTTGAGTATATATTCCGAGAGTGGACAGGATCGTTGTCGAGTCACGGTTGTACTCAGACGCCTTGATCATGTGTAGGCGACGTCAATGTAAGTAATCGCAACTATTAAATACCTAACCGACGCCACGTCAAGGCTCCATTCAATACCTATATCTATCAAATCATCTTTATATAGAAATGAGACGAGTTCAAAGCTGTGTATATAACAATATTGAAAAAATATAGATATACAAATTCCTATCCATTTGTACATTCCCATACGTGCTTGAGAGCTCAAGGTGAGTTAGTCTAATGAGGTTCGATAAAGGCTCAAATCGAAGAATAAAGTCCTAAGGTCCCTTCCAGGTTCACGCTTAATTACGTTTTCGCCTATTGATTTTGACCTGATAAGATTATGCCCAGGGCTAGAAAGAAAAGATAGTTGTCATATTCGACAACATCAAAATTCTTTCCCTTGTTTATTGTGTAGCTAAACTTATTCTTCAATTACATCGAGTAATGATGGGTTAGCTTACTCTACTAAATAGACTCTTACGTAGTTATTATTGAATTTTATACGTGTATATGCGTTCCCTTATCTAAGGGTAACCATATAGTCAACCACATATATATATCACATGACATCGAGTTATTGTTATTGCATTACACGACTTTATTACTACTATTATTATTATTTAGATAGTAGATATAATAGTATGAGAAAATGAATAGCCATGTACCTATAATTTAACTGCCATACGATTGTGTCATTATATATATACTAGTACTTCTTATAAACAATGTACATTATTTATAGGTATAATGAAGTCAGTATACCACCCATTATATTACAATATAATAGTGATATGCATGAGACTGCATAGTACTCTATACATAAGTAGTTGTACATTAAGCACATTTATTAAAGACACTGTTCAATTAGTACTATTGTCTACACTAAAGGAATATCCTATTCGTTAAATATATTCACGCTATTATATATATATATATATATAATATATATATATATATTTATTAATATATATTAATATATATATAATATTAATATATTATATTTATATATTATAATTAACAAAACATTATTATTAATTATTAATATATATATTATATATATATATATATATAATATATATATATATAATATAATTATAAATATTAATTATAATATATTATATATATATATAAGTAATTATATATATATATTAATTAATATTAATATTATATTATTAATATTAAGTATATATTGTTTAGTGTATATATATTATTTACAGCAATGCTCATGTGCATAGAAATTCATCTCCATCTTAGAAACAATTTAAATTATTACAATTAATCATTCGTATTTAATATATTTTTCATTGTTGTCATCACATAGTAATGAATACGATGTATTGTTGTTCAGTTGCGAATTTTTGAGAGAGAGAGAGAGAGAGAGGAAGAAGAGAGAGAGAGCGAGAAGAGAGAGAGAGAGAAGAGAGATTTCTTCTTCGATCCATTTTCCATATGGAGCGGGTACAATGCTTCTTCTTCATCATCACCGCTTGATGCCCCAGCAAAAAACAGTGACAGTCACAAACTCCTTTAACAACAACAACAACAGAACAAAGTTTCCAATAGGAACTTAACAACAACAACAAGCATCAAACAACAACAAACAACACACAACAACAACAACAACAACAACAACAACAACAACAACAACAACAACAACCAACAGTTTTTCCATTTCAGCAACAACAACAAGACAAAACCATTCACAAAGGCCAATGGCGAGATTCACAAACATTATCTTGCTAACATCAAAGCCAGTAGCCTCGAACCATCATTAAACAATTTTAAGATTATTACCAATTATCATTTCTAATTATAATATTTTTCATTTGGATTGTTAATCACATAGTAATGAATACGATGTATTGAAGTGGTTAGACAAAATTTTTTGAGAAGAGAGAGAGAAGAGAGGAGAGAGAGAGGAAGAGAGGAGAAGGAGAAGAGAGAGAGAAGAGTGAGAGAGAGAAGAGAGAGGAAGATTGCCTTACGCATAAATAGCGAATTTCTTTCTCTTTTCATTGTTGGTGGGCGGTTCAATGTTTATATATATATAAATATATATATAATATAATATATAATATATATATATATATATTAGTAATAATATAATATTAGTAATATATATATATATATAGAATATATAATATATATATAGATTAATATATATATATATATTCCGATATTTATTATTTTATTTTACTTTCCAGCTAAACGTAAGTACCATCGCGTTATAGAGAAGAATGCAAAAAAAAATTACAAAAGAAAATTCTCGAGCGAGCTGGAAGTGCGATTCCCTTCCTCAACAACCTTCTTCACACAGTTGCTGAAGAGGTAAACCGGACTCATTTTTCGCTATCTGATGAGGCAACTCAGATGTGGGGGAATTAGATTTAAAAAGTGGAATTGATTACATGGATTGGAACTCTAAACTTGCATTATAACTGGAGTAATAACTGAAAAATTCCTAAGTTAATTTGACCACAATTGAGCGATTTGCTTATTATTACTGCATGCCTGATGATGCATATAGTTTTCAAGCCGGAGCAAGTACCACATTTGCAAGATTTATTATTATTATTATTATTATATTATATTATTATTATTATTATATATTATTATTATTATTAAGATTATTATTATTATTATTATTTTTAGCGAATTATTATATATTATGTATTTGTTTATGGTTTCCCATTCATCTTTAACCTTTTAGAATGTAGATTGTCTCGGTAATGTTTGCAGACTCACAGCCTAATTATTTTATTTTCGGATAGCTATATACTTTAGCAGTGAAGCGGCAGGATCCTAGTTAAAGCCTTGCAGAGTCGGATACACTTATATATATATATAAGTATATATAGTATATATATATATATATATATATATATATATATAGTATTATAATATTAATATATATATATTATATATAATATATATATATATATATCTTTAGGTATTGAAGAGTTTACTGAGAGAGTGAGAGAGAAGGCAAAAAATCATGGTTACATTTGTAAGGTTAAGCACAAATACGGTTAGAAAGGGAATATTTTTTTTTTTTGCTTGACATAGGTTAATGATATATATAATAATATATATATATATATATTATATATATTATAATTATAATATATTATATATATATATATATATATATATATAATATATATAATATATATTTAGTTACGTGATAAAGAGAGAGAGAGAGAGCGAAGAGAGAGAGTGAGAGAAGAGAGAGAAAGAAGAGAGAAGAGAGAAGGAAGAGAGAGAGAGAAGGAGAAGAGAGAGGCGAACCCATATAAGCCACCCCTAAGCACTCTCTACCACTCCCACGGTATCCAATTATATTTACTCTAAGAAGTCTGTGGTTGCCGTCTTAAAATTGATTGATACAGGATAGGTAACATACCTTCCACTAGCGTGTTCTTGTACGTATGTTTAGACACGAGGATTAACGTATGTCTTCGAAATGGCTTAGGCTGTGGGAAGATTACCTTTAACTGCCCCCCTCCTTCTTTTATTACCCAGAACAATATCCATGCTTATCTCTTCATTACAATGTACCTGCTTCATAAGCTTTTCATTCTCTATTTTTCTCTTTACATTATCATAACGTTATTAGTATGCGTACAGTCCATCCCAGGGTATATTCGAGGTCAAAGCCTATTGTGCTATCGTTTAGCTAAGTCGCAGGAAACAAAAGAGCCATCATCCGTAAAGCCTAGAGCCTACCTTACTTATAAGTGCTAAAGAAATTTACTATGATTATTGATTATATTGGATTATTGATTATTATTATATTATTATTATTATTATTATTATTATTATATTTTATTATTATTATTATTATCATTATATATTATTATTATTATTATTATTATTATTGAGGTATTATTATAGTGTGATATATGATATTATTATGTAATATCATATCATCATCATCATTATTATTATATTATTATTATTATTAGGATGATTATTATTATTATTATTATATTATTTTATTATTTAACCATTATATTATTATTATTATTATTATTAATTAATTATTATTATTATTATTATTTATTATATATTATTATTATTATTATTATTACTGCCCTTTGATATTTACAGGAATACACATTCTACACGTGCATTCAGCTATCATGTGTCGCATCAGTGAACGCGCATACCAGGCCGCTACACTTGAGCCGAAAGGAGAGTAAAGATTATAGAAGAAGATAGGCAGTCATTAAGAGTGAGGAAGAGAGAGAGAAATGATGCAGTGAGGCCCCAACGACGAGAGTAGACATTCCCAGGAGAGCGATGAGCTTCAAGCCGGTGGTGACTTGTGTAGAGTATCATAGACTCGTAAGTATAGGATTTGTAAATATTATGATGCATACTTCGGAGATCGAATTATGATTTTATATTCTAATGATATATATATATAGTATAAGAGAATTATTAATAAGAATAATAATTAAAAATTAAATTTATAATTATTATATATTATTATTATCTTTTGTTTCTAGAATAGATTTGAGAATCAGAAATTAACAGAGATTAGTGAAATGGTAAGATGAGAATCAGTAACGATAGAATAATTTGGAGTGAAATTAAGATAAAGTGAAATGTTTGTAAGTGTAAGTCGAATGATAATAAATATCTTATGTATGAGATTTATATTTTTGTTTAATATTTAATATTTGATTAAAAAATGTTTTTAAGGAAAATACATTATATAATATTATAATCCTACTTACTTTATTATGTGATAAAACTTTATTCTACTAAAGTTACAATAGATCTTGGTTAAGTCATAGCAACCTACAGGACCTGTTGTTAATACAAATTGATGCTAGTACACAAGAAGATCTGAGTATAGATAGCATTATAGCGATGAAGTACGTGGACCAGAGTTATTTATATAGCTATGCCTGCTTATTACCGAGGTCGTCTAACTGTCTTGCTGGAATAAAATCCGAGTCTGCCGTTATCAATAAAATTGTAACTCTCTCTATATTTATGTAGAGGTATGCGGATTTTTTTTTAGGTGTAAACGATTTCTAACCCCCTTTTACACATGTACTTGTTCCTCTCTGCATATATAATATATCTCCTCTATTCTTTCATTATCATCTCTTAATCTCTCTCTCTATCTCTCTCTCTCTCTCTATTCCTCATATTCATTATCAATATCATCTATCTCGTATCTCTCTCACTCCTTCTCTCTCTCTCGCTCTCTCTCTCTCTCTCTCCCTTTCTCCCTATAAGTCTGGAATGTTTATTATTTATGCTTTTAAAAATTGGAAAGTTATCTGTTTCATATTATATACAAATTTGTTGTCAATTATACGCATTTCTAATTATAATATATATATATAATTGTTATATATTACTCTTCAATTCCTATATATACATCATTAACAAACGAAGAGTAATATATTTTCATACAATTAAGTTTAACTTAATATAACATACATGATTAAAATAAATCACCTGCACTTTGTCCATCTAATGTATGGAATCTGACCATCTCCAGTGATAATGTCCCTCTACCTTCTTATGAGAGATTCCACCCTAATCAAGGAGCTAGTAGCATAACTATAACTTCACTAACACACGGTAATAGAAGGTATGGCCAATAATACTACGCTGGCCCTATAGATATATAATAGTACCTACAAGTATGATGTATCTATGTGCAAGTATAATCCATATCTTTCATAATGAATTACATTACAGACACCGGTAATTCTGAAATTGATCTATAGTGATGAATTTACATACTCTACTACTACTATTCACACTAGTGATAACTAGTGATCGCATAAGTATATATTATCAACATGGATGCCGAATTTATGGCCGAAACTAGATTGGACTGTATATGACCTCGTGCTCCTGGATCCCCCACACACCCTAGCCATCATTCGCAAGCCCTCAGTGTACCCCCAGACATCTATCTCGACTTCCAAGTGCAAAGTCAGGAGTCAAAGAGGATCCGCTGCCACCGGTGTACAGTTCAGAGCGGCAGATCCAACGGGCGTAACTTCCACAGAGTTATGAGACAATGCATAGCACACTAGAAAAGTCGGCCCATGAGGGGCGTCTGTGAGAGATGTCCTTTCCGGGCACCTTCTAAGAAGGAGTAGTGCCTATTAGTATCTTGAGAAATTATGTTAAGCTAATTACTGGTGCATAATTGATAGGGGAGGTACGTGTCGAGTTTAAATCTTATTAGTTATTTATATAATGTCAATGAGTCTCGTGAGTCGTGACCCGTATATGCACCGAGTCGAGTCCTGAATTTGAGCCTCTACTCTGACAGCGTTTCTTACATCTAGGCGGAAAGTTTTTGGGAGGGTATATTATAATAATAAATTTGTTTAATTATGGGCGGATTGTTTTAAGGTAAGTGTTATGTTATATATGAATGTCTGTGTTATATAAATCGTATCTAAATGCCTATGAGCGCTCTAAATGGATGGTATGGTGAAACTGCAAGAGCCGTGGTGAATTACAGTGCATATGTAGAATGCTATCATTCAAAATTCTTCGTATAAATGATACTATAGAGCGTCCTCGGCGGTGAAGAACAATCGAGGTGTGCCGAGGGTTGGAGATTTAGTGGATTGTACGAGGAGGCCCCAAGTCTTTCGAGAGAGCACATCATCATTCGGTACACATGCAGCTCGGAGTGGTCGATACCGCGTCATGTGCCCCGTATCGAGAATGGACTCTTTCCACCACTTCCTATACTGTGAGACGCATGACGATCCCCAAGTGCGATGATTAACTCTATATCTCGCGTGCAACTACAGCATTGTAAAGTTGAATGGGTGTTGCGTGTTTTACAGTTGAACTCTGACATGTATGCGAATTAGTGTCCCGCAGATTGCACCACAACCTGTTAATTAAATTTACGTAGGCTATTGTTTTGAGAGATTTGTATTAAGTTTATTTGTGTTTGAATTTTATGAGATGATCCAGGGAACCATGCTTAGTAGAGAAAGACTATAGTATAAGTTTGTATCTAAGATAAGTTTAATTGTAGTTAATAGATTATGTAAGTTGAAATGATATCTCCTAGTCTGATATGAAGTTGGTTGGGATAAAATGTTTCAGGTATTAGGTATAGTTTATAGTTGTTTCGTTAAGTTGGGATAGTAGATTTATGGACGAATTATTGATTGAGAGAAACGTCTAATAGATGTATAGTATTAGTCGTAGTATTAATATAGTCCTAGTATATATTTTGTAGTTTTGCTTAAGTATAGAGGGGGTGTATTATGGAGTTTCAGTGTTAATATTAAAGTAGATATGGAGATGAGGTAATTGATTAGACGTGACAATGATATAAATAGTAGTTAAAAGGTAGATAGAGACTATTAAGGGGCTTGAAATGTCGCGGTCAGTGTGCTGTAGATGTTTATCTATCTAGATTGTGCAAAACGCGGACGCTGAACGTTCAGTCACATTCAGCCCAACAAGTGATAATCCGTCATCAATGAGTGCAGGGGAGATTCAGCCAGATGAGGTGTTGGGAAATGAGCTGATGTCGTCGCATAATAATAAGTTTGGTGGAGGTTGATTGGGGTGAGGGCAGGTCTGCCAGTAAAAAGTTGAATAAAAATGGAAAGAGAATGGCTCCTGTGGGACACCGTTTTGTAATTTGATAGAATGGGAGAGTTTGTTTGTATAAGACTTTTTGCAAAATGGTTGGTGATGAGGAAATTGGAACCATTTTTTTCATTATTTTAAAAGGGAGTGGAGTATTTGTGAATTTAGGATTTGTGTGGGGACGTGTCAAATGCTTTGT